>PVIY010021333.1:0-42740 GCA_004026745.1 Myrmecophaga tridactyla
AAAAAAAAAAAGCCAGAAGAAAAACCTTAAGCTGACCTCAGAACATAGAAAAATCACTCTCTTTCAAAATAAAAAGTTAAAAAATGCTATGTAGGTGACCATGATTTTCTTTATATTTTGTCCTTTCCCAAAATTTCTGCAAGGAGAGTACATTATATTGTCTTCAGGGAAATAAAATCAAAAAGTTGCCTTTCACAGCCCAGTATTCTTGAGGCTGGCACTGGTGGAATTCATTCTCTCTATCCCAGACTCAGCCTCAGCGCCCACCCTGAGCTGTGGGCCCGTCTCTCAAATACATCGTCCTGAGATGAAGAGCTTATAACGAGGCGTGTATGGAACGGCCAGTCCTCCTTCCCCCGAGGGAAAAACCATCCACATCGCAAACGTGCACAGCCTCTGCCCAGCATGCCAGCTCATTCGCTTGCCTTTCTCTGCCCCGGGCCTGCCTCTGGGAAAAGGAAGAGGCAGTAGGAGTATGGCCACCCTCGTGCCCAGAATCCCTGGTGTGGGCAGCATAGGGAGGATAGAGAATGTCACATGGCTGCACCAGGAGTCCCAGAGGTACAGGCTTTGATGCATGGAAGGATCGGGACAAATCATTTTCCCAATTTGTTTGGTTTGGCTTTGGACCATAAGCATGATTTGCACAGCCCCATTTGGGGCCAAAAATTGTCTTTGCTTCTGGCAAAGCAGAGGGAGTATGATTTTGTCTAAAGCTCATGGCTGACCATTTTCCTTCACTTAAACCATAGATTACAGTGATTGTCAGGGAGGACACTGGAGCCTGCACAGGGCGGCTTGTGCACTCCTATCCCCAGCTGCCTGCGGTGGGGTCAGCAGAGTGAGTCTCCCAGCGATCACGGCAGGCAGAGATGTGAAAGTGGGTACAAAACGTGTGCGAGCCAATCCGGCATTTATATCTGTACTACCCTACTGTAGATTGGGTAGGAGGTGAACTGCACTCTCACCTTTTAAATGGTTTCTTAATAAAGTTAGTAAGCGAAAACATAATGTTTTCTTGTTCTCCCCTGACTGGTTCTCTGACTTGGAGGTGTGTAACAAGTTACACAGACAAAGTTCGTTCTCCTTTTCCCATTCTTCTTTTATGTGAACCTACTCCGCAGAGGCCTCCATTTGTTGCACTTCTCTTCTCTCTTCCATGTCCCTGATGTGTGCATTTCCTACACATTTAGGGCCATCTCTTATGTTCATGAGATTTACAGAGAATTTCAGGTCAAAGCTTTCCCTACTAGAAAGCCCAAAGCACTGACCACGGTAGTTGTGCTTGCACGCTTGCATGAATGCTTAGCAGGGTATGCCATGGGCATTGCCACTTCTGCTTCATGGACTGTGGTGCCAAGCACTCTGAGAAACAGCACTCCAGAGAGCTTCATTCTTCACAGTTCCTCATGTTTGCCCCACCCTAAGCCAAAGAAAGCTCTTTCCAATTAGGTGGAGGCCTTCCCAAGAGGAAGCTTAGTGGGACCATGGTTGAAGTCCCATTGAGAAGGTGGAGAAAGAGTCTCCTGTTCTTCACTGCATTTTGGCTGCATAAAACCCCTGGGTGGGGGGATCTTCCCAAGCCGGAGACTGGGCAAGAAAGGAAACGAATACAGCTTGTTACTTTGGGATCCGTTCTGCAGAGAGATAACCAAACAAAGCCATGCACCTTGCTGTTGCAAATGCACACTTTAGAGCAGCAGGTCTATCTTTTCAGAGCTGTGGATGCCACTTGCAAAGAAAAAAAGCGCTACAATCGATCTTCATTATTTGTGGGATTCTGTATTTGTTGCAAATTCACCTACTCACTGAAATTTATTTGTTACCCCAAAATCAATACTCATGGTGTTTTCACAGTCTTTGGTGAAACACAGGGTGGCAAAAAAATGTGAGTTGCCTGATATACACATTCCCAGCTGTGATGCTCTGTCTTCTTGTTTCAGCTCATACTGTAAACGTGTCTTTTTCGTGGTCTATTTAGTGCCATGTTTTTCACATTTTTGTGTCTTTTGTTGGTGATTTTACTGTATGAAATGACCCCCAAACTTAATGTGGAAGTGCTGTCTAGTGTTCCTAAGGGCAAGAAGGCTGTGGGGGTGCCTTACGGAAGAAATTACGTGTAATAAAAAATTACGGAAAAAATAAGCTTTGTCTGGGCATGAGTTATAGTGCTATTTTCTGTGAGTCTAAGTTAATGAATCAACAATATATTTTAAATAAGAAATCTTTAAGCAAGAACACACATCAAACAAGGTCATGTATTGCTTGATGGATGAAAATGTGGCACCCGGAGGCTCATAGCCACCTAACCATGTATTCCCCTAGGAGCAGTGGTTCAGTCTGCTCTAAGTCAGTGTTCATGGCAACTTCTTAGAACATAACTACTGAAGTTAGTAAGATTCAACTGTACCTGCAAACCTGGGATAAGTGTAGAATACCCAGTAAGCTGTGAAAAGCTCTGATGTAGCCATCTGAAGCCATCTCAGACAGCCCCAAGCCAGGCTGTGTTGGGATGAAGGTTTTTTTAAAAACCCTGCTGCTCTCAGAAGCCTCCTCGCAGGAGTATAGATAGAACAGTGACCCTTCTGGGCTTGCCATTGCAGGCTTGGCGCTGGTGCCGAGGAAGCTCTGTGCCCACTATGCCTGGGATGCCAGTGTGCTGCGTCAGGCGTGGCCAGCCGTGGATCCTCAGTTCCTTCAGCAGCCGGATGTCGTGGAGATGGCAGTTCTGGTAAGTGTTTTCCTTTGGCCCTAGAGCCAGTGGCAAATCTGCCAGGGCAGGTCACTGTCCTGTATGCATCCTATAAACACTGGCTCTTTCTTCTTTATATATATATATTTTTTTTATTTTTGAAATAATTTCAAACTTACAGGACAGTTAAAAAAATAATGCAGAACTCATAGAGAAAGAATTCCATCATACCCAACCACCCAGATACTCAGATCTACCAATTTTTAACATTTTACTACATTTGCCAAATCATTCCATCTATCTATCTATTATTGGGGAAATATAATTAAAAACAAAATCTATTCCCAATCCAGAAAATCTCTCCACAAAGGTAGAAGAGAAAGAAAAACAATTTTCTTCTTATATAAGCATTAAACCAGAATGTGGTGCTCCACAGGCACTCTGCCAGAAACAGAGAGTCCACCCTTTATGTGGCTTTGCAGATACAGGCCATTACATACACGTTCTCAAGATATTTTGGAGGTGGATTTACAGTTTGGAACCCGGAGCCTTCTGGACGTTATGCTAAACTCTTCCCAGGGCACTGGGAGATAGGGGCTATGTCTTCCTTGATTGTACTTCAAAAGACAAAAGAAAAAATTTAAGTCAGGTTTTCTAAAGTAAATACTAAGTGGTAGAAAGAAAGAGAAGTCTCCTGTTCAACAGGGTCAATTAAGTCTTTTTTATTTTTAAATTTTGGGGGGTTTTATCTATCTATCTATCATCTATCTGTCTTCTAAACCTTTGAGAATCAGTTGTATACATCCTTTTCCTTGAACTCTTAATACTTCCATGTACATAAGATCAAGGATATTCACTTATGTAATCACCTATAGTTATCAAGTTCAAGAAATTTAATATTGATATAAAGTTACAGTCTGTATGGCAATTTTTTCATATGTCCCAATAATGTCCCTTTTGGGCCATTTAATTACCATTGTCTCTTTAATTGCTCTCTCTTTTAAATTGTGGGAACATATATATATATATATATACAGTTTGTCAACTGAGAAATAACAAACCAATCTGCAAGGCAACAAAGACATTTATTTGGGGTCTTGGAATTGCAACTCGGGGAGCATAGATTTAGGTAGCAACCCAAATCATACCCCATCTTGGTATTTCCAGATAAGAGTTTTTAAAGAAAAAGAAGATTAGACAAGTTGTCTGTGGTTGGTGGATGTTTGAGGTCCTCTGTCCTTCAGGTTAGATAGTTAACTGAGCGCTTTATCTTGTGGGTTTTTTTAATGATCCCTGGGGTTTGGAGAAACACTGTTGTCTGAGACTTTGCATACTTTGGTAACTTGTGTTATCTGGCTGAGACCTGCCTACCAGTAACCTCCAGAAGGTCCTCCTGACTCCATGTTAAATCTCCTAGCCGTGGTAACCCTGTTTTGTTTTATTTTTTTCAACATATACAATAAAAAACTCTCATCTAAACAATTCACTGAAGCATGTGATTCAGCAGATTAATCACACTCGCAGTGCTGTACTCCCCTTACCACCATCCGTTACCAGAACTTAACCGTCAACCCAGGCAGAAACCCCACACTCACGTATTAACTCCATGTTCTTTGCCCTCCTCCAACCTATACTCTACTTTCTGCTTCTATGGATTCGCATATTCGATCTATTTCACATAAGTGGACTGATAACAATAACTGTCCCTTTGTGTCCTACTTATTTCACTGAACATGATGTCTTTAAGATTCATCCATGTGGTAGCGCTTCATTCCTTTTGGGGGCTGAATAATATTCCATTTTATGTTGACACTGCATTTTGTTCACACGTTCATCTGCTGATGGACATATGTGTTGCTTCCACATTTTGGTTATTGTAAATAATGCTGCGATGGACAGTAATGTACAGATATCTGTCCATATCCCTGATTTCAATTCTTCTAGGCCTATACCTACAAGTGGGATTGCTGGCTTGGCTTTGAGGGTTTCTGGGCAGGCCTTTCTCCCCACCTAGCCACAGGTGACAGCCACAGAAGCTTCAGGGAGCAGGGAGGAGGCACAGAGGCCTGTCTTACTGCTGCTGGTGCCTTCAGTTTTGTGTGTCACCGCATACCAAAAGTTTGTGAGAATAAAACCCTCTTGGCCCTCAAGGGATTTGCAAGTGTGAAAAAACAAACCTTTCCTTGTTTGCAGTATTATTCTAATTTTCTTCCTTTACAGCTGAGGGCTATGTTTCAATATCTCTAAGTTTCATACAGCATTTTTTTAGAAGGTGATGATGAGGTGGTCAGCAATACAGAAACACCTCACTCTATAAAATGTATTTCGGAAAGCTTACATAAAATTTCTTTTTGTGATAATTGGGTCATTTTAAATACACAAGAATAGTTTATCGTTTAAACTTTTTGCAGAGCAAATAAGTCCCTTATACTTTAATGTAATTTTTGTTTCTGATTTGTTTAATATGGAACACACTTATAGGGAACAGCTCTTAAATATGCTGATGTGGCTGAGGAGGGCAAGAGTGCCAGGGGTGGACCTTTTTAGCACGTCTCCTGAATCACACAAGGGGCCAGCTAATGTACATCCAAAACTGAACTGAACTCTTTGTACTCTATGAGGTGGACCTTACCATTCTCATTGTTTCAGCTGAGGAAACAGGCTCAGAGAAGCTAGTTACCTTTCCCAGACTTACTGTTTCTTCAGTAGCAATTACTGGGTATCTACTCTGCCAGGCATAGTGCTAGGCTCTAGGGATTCAAAATCAAACAGGACAGACAGGATCCCTACCCCCATGGAGCTTAAAGCCTAGTGGGGAAAGGTAGGGAAAAATGAAAAGACAATAGAAAAATGAAATGATTGCAAATTATGAGAAGTACCATGGGAAAACCAACCGAGGGGCCGAGGAGAGCGTAACTGAGGCTCAGCCACTTTAGAGAGAGTTGGAACAGCATCTCTGAAGTGGAGACATTTAAGCCAACACTCAGAGATGACAGAATGGTAAGGAGCATCCAGGCAAAGATCCCATGTGGAGAAAGAGCCCAGCGTGTTCCCGACACTGCAAGGCCAGTGCAGCTGGAGCTGAGCTAGTGAAGAGACGGGGCAACACTGATGAGGCTGGAGCGGGCCGGAGCCTATCACAGAGCCTTACTGACATACTAGGGAGCTTGGGTTTTATTCTAAGTGTGGTCAGAATTCACCTCAGAGTCTTTCATTGAAGGATCCAAGCTAGGAAGGGCAGCCTAGGGCTTGCATTCAGGTCTGACTAGTGTCAAAGCCCATAATCTCTCCATGGCACTGTGCATATCACATTAAACTTGGGAATGCTTACTTGCTTGCCTGTCTTGGTAAGTCACAATTTATGTGGTGGGACCCTTTTATTTTACAGCCTTTTAATGTTTCTTTATCAAAAAGCAGACTGCTTTTAAAAAATAAAATAAAAACCGTCTAATAGGTCAGCGATATCTTGATGCTTATTTGTAAAGTGGGTATAAATAAATCAACTAGATTAAAGATTTTACTGGTCAGGGAGATGTTAGCACTTTGCAGCAGATCCAGGCCTAAACCCACATGTCCTGGCTCCTGCCGTAGCCTCCTGCCAAGAGGAGAAGGAGGGACAGGCTCGTCGTGGGGTCGCAGTGTGCAGGCCTTGCTCTGAGCACCCCACCTACTCACTCACATAACTTCTCCCGACAACCCTGAGGTTACTGTTATCCCACTGTACAGACAAAGTAATGGAGGTGTGGGAGGTTATGCAATGTGTCTAAGGTCACACAGCTGGCACGTAATATCTCTAAGATGAGCCCCCTTCACCAGCTTCTCTCCTTTTAGATATCCCCTTTGTCGGAAAGTCTGAGCCCTCTTCCCTAAAGGCTCTCACGGGGGGTGACGGATAGGACAGCCTGGAGGTTCTGAGTCCATATGCTCTCAGCATATGTCAAGAGACCAGACACTCCAGAAATATAAGGCTACGTGTCATTTGAGAGCCAAACCTTTTACGGCTGAAAGAAGGAGGAGGAGAGGAATACCCCAGAAGGCTTCCTCAGGAGGTGGGAGCTAAAGAGCCGGCAGACGGCTGAGGGCAGCACACTGTGGGTGGAGAGAACAGCAGGGCCCAGGCCAGAGGCCACATACGCTTGGCATGATATCAGGAAGGGGTGCAGGAGGTCCCCTTGGAACAGTCAGGGAAAACAGGTTGGTCAGAGAGAGATGTGGCCGACTGGCAAAGACTTCATCAGGGCGGTGGAGAGCTGGGAACAATGACCACGAAGGAGGGACTGGGTCGGAGAGACACCAGGTGGCAGGCAATCCCAGTGATGCGGGTTTGAGGGGAAGCCTCGGGCCCAGCCCTGGCAGAAAAGGCTGAGCCAGCACCCCTCCCATGAAATGAGACATTTTTCCAATACTCTGCAGATCTCCTGCCTCTGATTTAAAAAGAGATCAAGGAAAGCAGCTGCCATTCCCGCGCCCTCAGAGCCATCTGGGCTCATTTGCAGACCTGGAGAGCAGGAAAGATGACCATACTTGGCAGCCCAAGGAGTGTGGCTACCCAGAGGCTTAGCCCACCGGGCCCCTGCCCCTCTGCAGCTGCGCAAACCCTGGGCCCAGTAGAAATGGCAGTATTTGGAAACACAGTGTTTCACCCAGGAGACCAGGCTCCTTCCCAGCCATTGTTTCCACTCCACCTCTCACCCTGCCACCTCGCCTTGGTACTTAGATCTCTGCTGCCCCCACCTTGTCCCAAGGAGTGGGGGTTGAACACTGGAACGTCCCAGAGCCAGGAGGAGTGGGGGTGGGGCTGCCCTGGCAGGCTTCCCCAAATTCTCAAATCCAAAAACATCCTCGTGCTCAGAGTGGAGTTTCTTTAACTTGAGTAATGATTTTAAGGCAAAAATAGCTCATGTACCCCCAAAAACTTGTCCTCAGAGCGCAGCTGAGAAATGCCAACCTGAGAAACTGAAGTCTTCTTCTAACAAAATATCTTTCCACTTTAAATTTCGCTACAGGAAAGAAATTTAATTTTGATAATTGGTTAAATAATTTATTTTAGGTCATTGAAATGAAAAACCAAAATTAAAAGCATATGTAGGACTCCCTCCAAATATGCCGAGTTTGAGAAACTCTGGTCCAGGACGTGGTACAGGGGCAGAGCTTCTATGAAGGTCTGTGTTCTAACTTTGTATGAGCCCAGTTGTTGCTGTGGCCAGAAATAGAACTGCAAGCACAGGCTGGTGTAATCCAGTGTAATTCAGTTCAGCTGACAAATTCTCTATGCCCGTGACTTGCTGGGGTGTGTGCTAGGTGCTGGGGATACAGAAACAGGAGTCCCCATCCCCCACTTCTTGGAACTTAGTGCCTAGAAGGGAAGGGCAGGAGCTTATGAGGGTGTCACACCCAAGGGAGAGTAGGGATCCTTAAGTTAAGATATAAGAGCTTGGGAGTTGGGCCATTCTGGGTATGTCCCAGTTTTGTAAAATGCCTCGGTTTCCTCGGTTATAAAGTGGAGGCAGATGCAGTGCCTGCCTTACCTGGTTGTAGAGAGGATTCAATGGGACACGAAGTGCTTCGCCTGCACCTGGAACACTGCTGACAAAGCCCGCTAACCTGTAGCGAGCACCGACTTTGGGCCAGGCCCTGCTCTGAGAATTTCACAGATACCGACTCATTACTTCGCTCAACAACTCTGGAAGGCAGCTCCTGTTGTTTCCCCATTTTACAGACAAGGAAACAGTGGCACAAAGGGACTCAATAACTTCTTGAAGGTTACACAGCTAGACCAGAATTTTTTCAGTAAGTGGTAACTGCTGCTAGTGTCAACGTTGCTACCTCTGGCAACTGGGGGGATTAGAAAAGGCATCGTAAGGAAAGGAAATGGGTCCTTGGCTTCGAAAGAGGAACTGCATTTTCCCAGTGCCAGAAAGGATGCTAGAACATCAAGTGCAAAGGCAGGGGAAAGCCCATGGCCACACTGCGCCAGCTGAGCCTTATAGTGGCTGGAACAGAAGCCACAGGCAGGGCAGTGCAGGAGAGAAAACTGGAGGCTGGCAGGGTCCCTGCCTCAGAGATAGGAGTAGGGGAAAAAGGACGTCCGGTCATCCCATCTCTGCTTTTACTGATATGGGACTGAAGGCAAGTGACTCAACCTCATGTGACTCAGCTTCCCCATCTGTGCAGAGTGGATGGACTGCCCATGTGTCTGCCTGACGGGGTTGTGGTGAGGAGAAACACGTCCACGTGAATGAGCAGGCACTCAGCACAGAGTGAAAGCTGAACAAATGGGAGTTTTACTGTTACTAGTCACTACAGGATCAACCTCTTGTCAGTGAGGGGTAATGACTGGGGCAGGGCCCAGAGTCCCGGGTGCCCGTCAGCCAACTGTTGAAACCGTCCAAGTCAGCGAGGCTGAGCTACTAGGCCAAGTGATGATTTGGAGGTGGACAAGATGGAGGACCACCAGCCAGGCTAGGCTATCGAATAGGGACCAAAAGACTTTTCTAAAATAGAGCGGCCCCTGTTTAAAGTGGTGTGGAGGCACCTTTTCTGCTTTGGGACCCTGAAGGCCAACCCCAGTGTTGAGTCCCAACCAGACTTCTGCTGCCCACTGATCAGTGCCTCACCTGAGGAGAAGGGAGCGCTCTTGAGACACCCTGAGGAAAGTTAGGGAAATCCTAGGTAGACATAAACCATGAGATGGGGTCTGGGACAGCGTGGGAAAGACCACTTGGTACACTGGGCCCCATCCCACAATGACCTGCCCTGGCCCCAAAGCCCCAGCTGTAAAAGAGAATGAATCATGGATGAGCTCTTACTAGTCAATGTCTGTAGGGTCTCCAGACACCCTAGAGAGTATGCCTCCTCTAGGAAGCATAAGAAGCTCTGGATTTAGGAGGGTGTCATTGATGCACTGAGGCCATACATCAGGGAGGATGTCACTTCCATCCTAGTTGGGACTCTTGACAAAGGCAGAGAGGGTGAAGCTTAGTGAGCTGGTCACTTGACACTACACTTAATATTCCAGAGGATTCTTTCCTTAAAGAACAGAAAACCAAGCTGCCAAGGCCCAAGGTCCGGCAGCTTGTCATTCGAGGCCTGAGAGTCAAACATGAGGCTGTGGTACTCAGAACACGTATTCTCCTCTCTGTAGCCCCCCATCAGGGATGATGGTCCCAAGGAGATGTTAATCTGAACAGCTGTTCCATAGGAAAGGAAAAATAAACACAGAGAAACAAGGGCTAGTGCCACAATTTATTAACAAGTTCGCAGTCTGAAAATTCGAGGTTTGGAGCCTCCAGGATTCAAACGCCTTTTGTATGACAGAGTGGAAGATCTGTTCCAAATTCTCAGTCAAACCAAGCACTTGGCCTTGAAAGAAGGCAACTTCTAAAGACTTAGAAATGCAAAAGCATAGGGGCCGCATCTTTTAAGCAACATACCCTGGTTGTGCAGCTTCTTAATATTAAACAGCAGTATTTCAGAGCACAGTGTTTATTCTTGTCTCTCTTCTAGTGATCTTGGTTGCTAATATAAACAATAAAAAATGACGCTGAGTTCTATGCAAACCTGCACAAAAGTGGGGAATTAGGACCCGCTTGATAATGCGCCTTGGTTGAAATTTGAGAAATTATTCTGAGTAACTTTTCGTAATACAATGATTATATTTTCCAAGTGAAAACCCGTGGCATTAGTGAAGGAAATGTGAGTGTATGCATGAGAGCAGTGGATGGAGGACTGGAAGCACAGCTGTTCAGAAACTATCTGGACCATGTGGCTGCCATCCTCAGCAGAGATACGTCAGTTCATATCTGATGTGACGGTTTGTCCTCATTGAGCTAATATTCAGTGAGTACCCACTGACATCTGGAACTGTACTGTTCTAAGCAAGAACCTTTCTAAACAAAAGAAATTGTTAATGTGATAACATGTGTGTCCAGTTCCTAAGTTATCACCAGAAAGGAGAGTTGACTGCATTTCCCCAGAAATTGGTAAACTTTTGACCCAGGTAAAATCCGTAGTGACGGTCCCTGTTAGCCCAGATATTAACTTAAACTTGTTCCCACGACACAGTAATCCCTCTCCCCTGGAAATGGCCCAAGCCATTTCATGCTGAGCATTTGACATGCCTTCCACCACGGCCATGTTTCGGGGCAGAGCTCAGAAAACTTTAAGTGCTCCACTCTCTAGGTGCCGGCACTCAGTGCAGTCTCAGCATCTGTCTCTGCCTCTCTCTAGGCAGTTTTCAGGCACAGTCATATCCATCTGATTGAATGTTATCCTCTTGGGAAGTTGGGTGTTGACTTTTCCTCCTCTCTTCCCCTGTATTTCCTTCCCCCAAACAAGTGCAGTAGTGCCCTTTGCAGGCAGTGGGAACTGGGTATCAGGCTGCCTGCCGCTCTCAGGACTTTCCTCATTGTTTGTCAACTTTTTTCCTCAGATCAACAACAAAGCCTGTGGAAAAATCTCTGTACCCCAAAAAGTTGCCCAGGACCAGGACAAAGTCCACGAACTTGTTCTACAAAGCGAACTGGGGGTCAGGCTCTTGCAGGGGCGAAGCATTAAGAAGGCCTTCCTCTCCCCGAGAACTGCCCTCATCAACTTCCTAGTGCAAGAGTGATTGCTGAGAACTGCAGCTGCCATGAGGGCCCCTGAGGAACCTCCGTCCAGGCTGGGATCAAGGGGAAGAAGTCTGCCTCCCTAGGGGAAGGGAAAAGACAAATGATTTGAATACTCGCCTTCACACTAGGACTGGACTTAACTGTGTACCTCTGTGCTGTGGCCTGGTGCCAAGGTGAGGATGGGTGTAGAAAAGGACGAATATGGGTGATGGGGAAGGGGTCTTACAGCCTGTCCCTCAGGCCCTCCTCTCCCACCAGAGGAGGTAAAGCCACTAGAGATGCTTCTGAGTGGGAGCAGGAAGAAGAAAAGAGAAGCAAGTGAGGACAAGCAGAGTGCCTCTCTAGCAGCCCAGGAGCTTCTAGATTCCAAAAATGACACTGCCTTAGGCTGTACCCAGGAATCTGAGGCTAAACTGGGGAGCCGCGTGTGGCTCAGGAGCAGTGTGGGCAGTCACTGTTGACCCAGTAACCATGCCTCAGAATCGTAGTCAGTGGTCTCCATGTCTTCACTAGATGACGAAGCCATTTGGTCTTCTTCAAATACCCAATATGTGTATGTGGACTCACTCTGGATCTTCAGGGACTGTTCTGAACCAAAAGGCAAGCAGTGCTCGTCCCTCTATGAGTCTCCATCTTTCCTCAGCTCTGCCCTGGAGGCCTCTTCCTCCCAGAGCTCCAGCAGATGCGCCTGCTGGGCCTGCTCTAGTGCTGATTCCCAGGCTTTTGGTTGAAGCACCATTTGCTAGTATAAGTGATGGGCAGCACTTCATAACCACTCCCTCAGGGGGTAAAATGTGCTGCATAGTGAAGCAGAACCAGGCTGTGGGCTGCTGGTCCCCAATCCTAGAGCCGCAACACAGCCCACCAGGGATCCACTCATGTGGGCCTCAGACAGTGATGCTGCCGTTGGTGCAGCCCCAGAGCCGGGCGTCAGGAAGAGCAAATTGACCTCAGAGGAGCAGCACTGATAATGCCCTGGTGCTGCCTCTTTCTGTTCAAGCTGCAGAGGTCGAGCCGCTAGGGAGATGACCAGGAATAGATCCCTGCCATTAGCATATTTAGGTAATCCTGGTTTTCTGGGAAGTCAGCAATTAAATGCTTTTACCAGAACTGGCCAAAGGCAATGATTAATATTAGTTGAGATTAATATTTAATGGAGGGAGGCAAGAGAGATTCTAGCCATTTTGTGATGCTAGAAATCCATATTTGTTATCTGATGTCATTTTGTAAAGAAGCCTCAGATGTTGTTAACTGCAGTTCAGCAGTTAACGTGACTTTTTTTTTTAAAGTAATAAATGTTTATCCTGCATGACTTTGGGAAATATGTGTGAACTTAGAATATCCACCATATTTTAATTCTAGAAGTTAATTAGGAACAGATTAAAACATCCCAGCATCCTCAGAAACATTGGCTGTGCACCTCAGTACACATGGAATGTTATAAAGTGAGACCATGGCAGATGACACTGATTCAGGTACTTTAGCAATAGCAATTAAGTCATTAGTTCTCAACTTGGCTCAGACTTCCGCCTGGGAAACTATAGTATGCTTGGTCCCCATACTGAGGAATTCTGATTTAATAGATGGGGTGTGACCTGGGCATCATACTTTTAAAAGCTCCCCAGGTGATGCTCATGGGCACTGAATTTATTGATGCATTCAAACCACAGTTTCTATCTAGTCTTTTCTCTAACCAGTCTTCAGTTTAACTGGGATGAGTTTGGTCCAGGACTGAGATATGATGAGGTGAGGTTGGGGAAGATAAGGACCAGAAGGGAAGTCGGGGGCTGCAACACTAAACCGGTATTTCAGATGTTCCCGATGTTGACCTGATGACACGTGGTCCCAGCCCATCTGGTAGCAAGTGTGGATTAAATATAAGCCAATGGGTGAGGACCTTGGTGCAAGGAGGGAGAGGTGAGAGGTTCTGCTTGACTGTCTTTTGTTTTTTCCTAAGGCAAGCTAAGTAGTCTTGAACCAACTAACAAGATGAGAGTAGGAGACCTTTTATCTGCTTATTATCCAGCCAGAGCAACTGGCCAGTGAAACCTCAAAGCTACTATATACGTGATGGCTGGCTGATACCTGCTGACTTTTAAGAACCTTTCCTCCAAGGATAAAACTTGAAAACAAGACCTCATTGGTGCTTACCAAGAGATAGTAGATAGAATAATTGAATAGAAAATCTGATACCTGAAGGTGAAAAAATAATCTCAGTCATTTTGGCCCCCAACCCCCTGGACCCCACTATGGCCATATCTTTCTGCCCAGTGACATGTGGGATTGTGACATGGGTGGAGATGGAGCAGGGGATGAAAAACTGAGAGCTGGAAACCTTATCTGTGAGTCCAACCAGAGCTCTCAGATCAAGTCTGTCTTGGCAGTTGCCTGTGAGTCTCAGAATAGGTTTCCACCAGCAGGCTCTGGGTCATTTTCTCAACAGCTGTTATGGGAAAAGGGATTTGCTCGGGGAGCCCCTTGACTGATAGGGAGAGACCATCATCCTTCATCATATTGTCCTCTGCTGACTTGGCTTGTGGTATACTGATTAATGACCTGAGAATGCTGGAAGTGTGGATGGCCCAGTGGTGTAAGCTATAGGAAGTTTGGAGCCAAGTGGAGGAGTCCACTAGAAACTTGCAGACCATTCATGGCCCAAACCAAAAGCTCGGCATCTGAAGTTGGCTTTGCTTTTCATTTAAGAGTGGCTTGTTTCCTGAACTGGACCCCAAAGGATGGTTTATTGACCACTAGTATATATGGATATCCTGCAGCTAGACTGATGACACTTCCTCCTGAGCCAAAGTTTGCCATTACAGACCACAGGCCAAAGAGGGCATGATCCCTGCCCCAACTGACCCAGCCTCCGAGCAACAGAGAGTTTTCTCCTCCTTGGAGAGAAGATAAAAGAGAGCCAAGGCTCTAGGAACACACTATGCACCAAGCACTATGCAAGGGGCTTCACTACTGCTCTTGAGTCCTTACTGCAAAATCCCAAAGCTGCAAAGTGCAAAGTATGATCCACATCCAACATTAAAGAAACTGAAGCCTAGAAAATTATAGTAAATTATTATGTCACACCATTAATAACTGCTAGAGCCAGGATTCAGTCCCAGGTCTGCCTTTCTGTTCACAACTCATGCTTTCTTCATAGCACCATGCTACCTTTCTTGGGAGGGAAGAAAAGGGATGTCTTGGGAGGAAATAAAGCTTGTTCTTATTCTTCTTTCTGCCCCGGGAATTCTAAACCAGAACTTTGGTGCATGTATGTGTGGCACCACAGTTGTCTCTCCTTGAGAAAGGGGACTGGGCTTTAAACCCTGTATCTGTCAGTCATTAGCTTTGAGCCATCTCTTAAGTGGAAGTAATACAACTTCCTGGACATCTTTGAATGAGGTTACTTCCTTCAGCTCAGGGGAAGTCGCCAAAGAAAGGCCTGGCTGAGCCTTCAGTGACCAATGCCTATAGCAGCTGGGCATGCACACAGCAACTGGTAAAGAGGATCTGGGTAGCACACCTACCACAAAACACTACAAGGATAGAAGCCCAGAGTCCAAGCCTGAGAAGAAGAGACTGACTAGGTGAGGAAAGACTACCGACAGAATCCAGAGTCCCCAGAGAAATGGAGTATGTGATGGAGTCAGAATAAGTGCAGTACCTCTGGCCTGCCTTTATGCCACACTGGTGGGCTATGGGGCTCAGAGGCAGTCCTGCCAGATACAGGGCACTGGATGTGACCAAACAGGAAAGCATTATCATCCCTGTTTGCAGGTGACAAAATTGTGGTTCAGAGAGTCTGTGACTTGTTTGAGTCCACAACAGTAAGTCATGAAGTATCTGTGTGCATTCCACTAAGAACTTCCCCCCTATTTTGTAGGGGAAGCCCAGTGTACAACCACCAGGCAAAATTTACCCCAGGAAGTTAATTTTCTTTAGCAGAAGAGTCCCACTGAACCTCATAGTCAAGGGAATGAAGGTGTACAGCTCAGGGATAGACTAAATGAGAAGAGTTTGCTTTCCCCTTTCCTCTTGTAAAAGGAGCAAGCAGAAAACATGGGTTTTTGGGGTTAGAGCGTGGGCAACCAAAGGCTGTCCTCCAAGCAGATGGATTTGGAGGATGGAATCTGGGGTCACCAACAATGAGCAAGTGGGAAATTCCCCAGGGTGGGTGGGCGTGTAGGTGCTGACAGTGTTGGCAGAGAGGGGAGCACGGGAGCAGCCAGGACCTCAAACGTAGGGCCAAGGATAACCAGAAGGGCTGACCTCACTCCAGCTTCCCTCACCACCCCCAGGCCTGCCTACATGAGGGCGGTGGTTGTAGAGGCTAATGGGGCTCTGGGGGGCAGGTGGAGACTTGAAACCCAAAGTCCTATGACTCATCACCTATGAGCCTGTGCCTTAAGCTCTGACTGCAAGGCCTTGAATTCTAGTTCTTATTCTTTGGGCCTGTGGACGAGCACGCCTAGGCCAAGCATGCCCATGTGTAGGAGCCATGGTCTGGGTGCCCTAACATTTACTGAGCCCTAATTATGTACCAAATACTGCTTAAGGGCTTTACCACATAAGGGGTCTTAGCCAAGGTCACACGAGATTATAGCAGAGCCATGATTCAAACCCTGCTCCACTGCGTTTCTTCCCAAAAGGCTTTATGCAAACCAAAGGCCCTTGTACCACCTGCAGTCTCAAAGAAAGTCCTGCTTGCCAGATTTCTCTTCTGTTGGCTCTAAAGTACCCTAGAACCTGCCAAGGCCACAGTTTCTTGATCTATACCTGGGAAGGTAGGCTCACTGTAGGCACATCTAACTGGTGTCCCAAGGCAACCAATCAGCCTGTGCCTAGGAAATGGTCTGAGCTCACTCTGAGAGCTTGGGACTGACAACTCCCAAGAAGCCATTGCCTCTGGCAGACAGATGGAACCTCTTTGGGGTACCATCATAGAGCCCTAGGAGCCAGGGGGTCAATTTTTTTTTTTTTTTTAGTATTTTTATTGACAAAACAACATACAAACATGAACATTCTTTTTTTTTTTAACTTTTATTTATTAATTTTAAAAATTAAGAACTAACAAAAACATTAACGTATCATTCTACATATACAATCAGTAATTCTCAATATCATCACATAGTTGCATATTCATCATTTCTTAGAACATTTGCATCAATTCAGAAAAAGAAATAAAAAGACAACCAAAAAAGAAAACGATAACAAAAAAATGATTATACATACCATACCCCTTACCCCTCGCTTTCATTTATCACTAGCATTTCAAACTAAATTTATTTTAACATTTGCTCCCCCTATTTCTTATTTTTATTCCATATGTTCTACTCGTCTGTTGACATGGTAGATAAAGGGAGCATCAGACACAAGGTTTTCACAATCACACAGTCACATTGTGAAAGCTATATCATTATTCAATCATCCTCAAGAAACATGGCTACTGGAACACAGCTCTACATTTTCAGGTGGTTCCCTCCAGCCTCTCCACTACATCTTGAATAACAAGGTGATATTTACTTAATTCGTAAGAGTAACCTCCAGGATAACCTCTCAACTCTGTTTGGAATCTCTCAGCCATTGACACTTTGTCTCATTTCACTCTTCCCCCTTTTGGTTGAGAAGGTTTTCTCAATCCCTTGATGCTGGGTCTCAGCTCATTCCAGAATTTCTGTCCCACGTTGCCAGGAAGGTCCACACCCCTGGGAGTCATGTCCCACGTAGACAGGGGGAGGGTGGTGAGTTTGCTTGTAGTGTTGGCTGGAGAGAGAGGCCACATCTGAGCAACAAAAGAGGCTCTCTTGGGGGAAACACGAACATTCTTAACATATAAACATTCCATGCTTGGTGTGCAATCAGTGACTCACAATGTCATCACATAAGTTGCACATTCATCACCATGACCATTTCTTAGAACATTTGCATCTCTCCAGAAAAATAAAAAGGAAAAAAAACCCTCATACATACCGTACCTCTTACCCCTCCCTCTCATTCACCACTAGTATTTCCATCTCCCCAGTATATTTTAACCTTTGTTTCCCGTATTTTTTTTCCTATACCCCTTGCCACTCCATTTCATTGATCACTAGTATTTCAATCTACTCAACTTATTTTAACATTTTCCCCCTCTATTATGTTTTTATCCATATTTTTTCTCATTTGTCCATACCGTAGATGAAAGTTTCAGACACAGGGTTTTCACAATCACACAGTCACTTTGCAAAAACTGTATCATTGTACAAACATAAAAAAAACATGACTACTGGGACACAGCTCTGCAGCTTCAGGTACTTCCCTCTAGCAACTCCAATACACAGGGGGTCACTTTACCAAGCTCCCCATGCTGCTGTGAAACCCCCTGGAAGGAGAGGAGGAGGGACTGGGATTGAGCAGGCAGTCATGGAGATAGCTACTTAGCCTTGCAGCAGCCAGCTTCTTCCCCAGATCATCCTTTCCAAGCACAGCAGAAAACCTCATCTGGGATTAATTAAGGATGACTCACCACCTGGCTCCATCTGAAGGCGGACTCATCTACCACACCTGCTCAGCTGCACCCTTGTGGCCTGCCCTAAGAGCCAGAAACTGTGCAGAGGAGAACCAGATCTTAGGGGGAGGGGATCGCTTTCCTCAGACACCATCTGGGGTAGGAGGGAGCGTGGAGAGGGATGTAACAGACACTCAAGGATCTGTTAGAGGTCAGAGGAGGAGGCAGGGGCCACTCAGGGTGCTGTCGTTCACTGGGTCTGGCACATCATTCACCAGGGGAAGAAACAAATCCCTTCAGCTAGAAACAGGGACAAAGTGGGACGAAGGGCCTTTGGTAGGTGGGCTCCAGAGGTGGACCTGTTGTCAGTGGGCTGGCAGAGATGGCAGCACTGTGCAGTAACAGGCTGAGAGCAGAGAAAAGGGCCCCCGAGCCAGGTGTCACCTAGTATCTCTATGATGACCTGTCTATCTGCTAACTTCTTAGTTGTCAGTTAGCATCTGAGTTCCCAGGAGCATCTTGGTTTTCTAGTAATATTTTAATGGACTTCTATCATCTTTGTTTTCAGCAAAGAACCTATGTTATCAGCAAACATCTTAGATGTCACTCTCAGTGGATGTGGTGGACATCTTAACCATTGGTCACTTCAGTACTGCCTGTGACCACCTTCATTGTTCACCAATACCTTAGTTGTCTGCTAATATCACAATGGGCTACCAATCATCTGTATTCATAAAAATTTCAATTATCAGCTAACCATATTAATTAATGTAACTATTACAGAAATAAACCCAAATCACAGTGGCTTAACACAGCAAACTTTATTTCTCATGTCCTTAAATCTCTAATCTTCTGGAGACGGTTGCAGGGAGCAAGGGGAGGTTCTGTTCCGTTCAGTTCCAGCTTGATGGAGGGCCCCAGGTTGATGGAGGCTCTGCCAGCTCCTATTCGTAGCTTTCAAGGTTGCCCTAGACATCACTGCCCAGCCCACACGTAGGGGAAGAGAGAGATGGCATGTCGTGCGGGAGGTTTTCATGGGCCAGCTCAGGAAGTAGCATATCCACTTCTGTCCACTTTCTGTTGCCTTAGCCAATTCCCAGGGAGGTTGGGAAATGCTGTTCCCGGCTGGGCAGCCACTTCCCAGCCACAACTCCGCGCTATGGAAGGGGGAATCCAGATCTTTGGTGGGCAGCTGGCTGCCTCTGCCACATGCGCAATCTTAGTTCTCCAGCTCCTGGTGGCCAGCATACATCTTTTTTTTTTTTTTTTTTTTGTAGTCAAGGTTTTTTTATTTCAATGCCTGGAAGCATTCAGACGAATTAAAATGGTACTACTGTAATTTCTTAAAATACATAAATATAAACTCTTCATAAAAAACTTTTGAAAATGTTGACACAGATTTTCAAAAGCATTGGCTATTAAAAAAACACAAGGCAACAATAAAATATCAAAGAACTTTCATATACGTACATGAGGACATAATTAGCAAACTAGTCAGACGAAATAAACACAAATAATCTGTCTTTATACTTTGGATGTTTGTTTAACTCTGCTTCATAACAAAAATAACTGAGACATCTTTTGTTCAAGTATTTTATTTCTAACATTAAATTACGTTTTCCGAATATTTTTATAAAGAAATGAAAACTGTCACATACTGCTGTTAGCCACAAAGTTACACGCCATAAAGTAAAATACAACCAGCTGAATTTATCCATGTTTCCCAATAATCCAGTGTGACTTTAGATGGTTTTCTATATACTTTATTCTAAGTCATTTATGCAGATTAGGGAAACAGATTTATAATGAGTTGTTTTCATCTTTAAAATTACTTTCTATATACTGCCCCTCCTTTCCAGCAAAGCCAGTGCTAAAGTAAAAAATGATACAGTATAGTATTTCAGAGGCCCAAAGCAATCTGTAACCTTAATTTCCCAAATATCAATTTCAAATTTCTCCCTACATAAACAAAGACTCAAACAGCCAAAAATCACATAGTTAGCAGGAAGGAAAATATATGAGATGAATATGATTCAATTAGAACTTTATTATTTATGCTTTTCCCTTAAGCTACAAGCATTGTTTAGTCTGACATTGAACATACACAACTACAGAGTTTAGGTTTTTTCAGTCACATAATTACATGAAAAGTAAGTAACTTTCAAGCTCTTTCATAGTTGAAC
This sequence comes from Myrmecophaga tridactyla, assembly GCA_004026745.1. Lineage (NCBI taxonomy): Eukaryota > Metazoa > Chordata > Mammalia > Pilosa > Myrmecophagidae > Myrmecophaga > Myrmecophaga tridactyla. The sequence goes on from PVIY010021333.1 coordinate 19,969, forward strand.
TGGCTCTTAAATATCTTCAGGGAAAAGGAGTCCCAAGAATTTTGTGTTCTTTGAGAAACTGGTATGTATAAATGAACTGCTATATGTTCAACTAAATCTTGAAGAAACCTACAGAAGTTTTTTTTTCTAAAAGTACTATGCAGATATGCATGGCCGTCACTGTTCATATAATGAAAGGATGGAATGGTAAAGGTAGATTCAATCTGTGAGTGTACAGTTGAAAGCTAATCTAAATGGAAAAAACAAAATGAAAAAGTCGACGCTGACAACTGTTTAAAGGAAAATAGAACCCATCCAAAAAACTGCTGAGGAACAAGTGTTTCTTCACTTGAGGAGAACAATGTTATCCAACACAAAAACGAGAACTACAGATTTGAAAACTACAGATTTTTCTTTGACTTAAGATACAAAAATAAAAAGTGGAAGGAAGAAGTCAAGACCATCTAAAACTGAGTCAGGTTTATGTAAAAATGGAACAGAGAGTACAATGATTTCACTTCATGAAGGAAATGACTGAAATGAAATTTCACAAGCCGTCGTGTCTATAATAAACTATATTAATGTAAAAAAATCTCAATGCACAATTATCAAAAATATGAAGTCTGGAATTTTTCCTCTTAAGTTTATAATAGACTACCAAACAAACTTCTGTTTAATGCATTTACTTCTACAAGCCTCTCTGTTTAGCAGCACATGCTAAATAAGTACCTACATACATATTAGTATTTTAAGAATCATGTCTCATCTCAAACTTCTTACCCATTATATGTATGTTTTATTTACATCATAAGAAACTCAAGACCTTTCTGAGTAATCCATTTTAGAATGCTCTGAAAAAGCTTTTAATTAACATATTACATAAAAACAATCTTGATTTTTAAATGAAATCTTTTTATTACTGTGGCTTGATGGGTTTAATTTAACAGCTGAAGCATAAATATAGTAATTACATTGTACTGTTTAAACTAATTCACGGCTACAGGAAAATGATTGATTTTTAAAATATTACCAACATGAAGCTGTGTAGTTATGAGCAGTGAAATACAGGAAAACAATAAATGAATAAATAAGATGTTTTCTCAGCAGTGGCCATTCATTATTTTGCTATTAGGAACCTGGAAGAAATTTTCTTCTTTTACTTTCAAGTGTTCTGGTAATTCTAGTCATTTCTTAGCTTCTTCAATATCACCTTGAATTGCTGAAATAAGTGACTCCAAAAAATCAAAGTTCTTTTCTAGTCTGAGATGGCCAACAATGGCCCCACTGAGCATTTCCCCATAGAAGTCCTCTTTGAAGGTATGCGTGATGTGAGTTTCCACGGACTTTTCCGTCTTCTTGTAGTATGGGTTCCACCCTATGCTCGCCACCATCTTACGGACATCTCACTTCCAGCCCTGGCCCAACCATAATAAATGCCAGTGGACAAATCAGCTGGAAGAGTATTGACTACTTGTTCAGGAAAGTTAGTGGTGGGGGTGCCCAGCTGCTTGGACCAGCAGACATCTTAATTGTCTACTAACACCATGGTTTGCAGACACCTCCTGAGTGGCAGCCACTCACCTCCTAAATTTGTGAAAGCTGCTGGCTGTGGGTCTAAAATAACTGTGCCAATCACAGACCCTTTCACCTCCTTCGCACGGGGCTGCCGCCCTGCCCTGCGTGCCAGACCCCGGGCTCGCCCCGCAGACACGGGAACCGCAGACACGCTTTGTGCCGGTTTAGGAAAGGGGAATTTTTATTCCGAAGAGTTTATTGGTCCCCAGTTCTCCCCAGTCTCCTCTGGTCGTGCAGCTCACACACTGATTTGTGGAGACATCTGCAGTGTTTTGTAGTTGGGGGGTAGAGAAAAGCAGGCGCCCCAGATGCCCTGCAGGAAACCTGGGACATTCTTCAGATTCCTGCTTCTGAAGGAAGAGTCGGGGCTGTTCATTCAGGGTGGAAATGTAACACCTTCCTGAATGCTTTCAGGTGATCTGGTCCTGGAGACGCCCCTCCACGCCCTCCCCTCCACCCCCAGCACACACACACACACACACACACACACACGTACACACAAACAACCGAGGGCCTGGCTTGGTGGAAGTTTCCTGCTGATTTATTTTTGCCTCACAGCCATGTGACTGGGGCAGGTGCGGGGAGGGCCTTGAGTCCTGAGAATTAGCCAAAGATCAGGAAACGGCCTGAGGCTGGGCCCGAGGTGCACAGCTAAGCAGGAAGGTGCCCCATGCCTCCCCACCTCCCCACACACAAGTGCTCAGCGGGCGCCAGATACAGGGGCTACCCTCCTCTAAGGACCCACCTCTGGGGGACCCTCTGTGTGGCTAATGGCATCATGAGCAGCAGGAGCCGTTGCCAGCGGCCCCCGTCTGCTGAGCATGACTCTGTGCCAGGGGCTGCCTGATGAGGGCCCAGGGGGGACCTGGGGGGGTTGATTCAAGTCCCAGCTCAGCTGTTACTGACCATGATATCCTGGCAGATTATGCAATGTCCCTGCGCCTCTGCTTTCTCATCTGTGCAACAAGGAGTATGAGTCCATCCTCTGCACGGTTGGGAGGGTTCGATGAGTTAATGCATGTTAAAGGGCCCAGAAGAACAGAAGGCCTATGGTGAGAGCGGTTGAGTTTGCAGTTACCCTTGTTCTTACGTGCTTTATCCCCTTTAATCCTCACCGGCCCCACTGTGAGAAGGTTGACAAGCCCGAGCCCCTCTTTACAGATGAGGAAACCGAGGCTTGGGGATGTCAGGGAACCTGCCCGAGGTCACCAGCTGGAAGTATGTAGAGACAGGCACTGTCAGGTTCTGATTTTTGATCCGGGTGCTGTTTGCACTGTTCTTGAGAATTCATTAAGCTGGACGCTTAAGGAAGTGAGTGTTTTCTGGACCTATGTTTCCTTAAAATGTTCACTTTTTTTAAAAAAAATCTATAACACTGAAAACAAGACAAAATCAAAAAGTCTTGTCTCCCACCCTCAGGCTCCCAGCTCCAGAGGCTCTGCCTCCTCACAGTTAAAACTGGGCGATGACACCCATCCCACAGGGTGGCCACTCAGATGGATAAGAGAATGAGTGTTGGGCTCTGGCACATAGTAGGTGCCTTTCCCTTCCCTTCTCCCCCCTCCCCTGGCCTCCATTCCGTTCCAGCAAAGGCTCCTGGGCATTTCATAAGCGTGGGAGCCCAGGAACTCATCCTATTTGGAGGGGATGAGGAGGGGCAGCATTTCCCTGCCCAGCCGGGGCAGGGAAATGCTCCAGAGGATGAGGATGGCTGCCCTGTTCCTAGGGCCAGCCCAGGGAAAAGTGAAGCCTGCGACAGAGCTCCTGGAGAGAGCAGCCACCGAGAGGCAGAAAAGAGGGAAAGGTGAATAACAGAGTCCGCACCCTGAGTTCCATGGATTTCCCTTCCCGCAGGACTCCTGGGTGACCGCAGGAGGGGCAAATGTTGCCGAGGGCAGAGCTGAGGGCACAACCCGGGGCAGTGCGGTGGGGTCAGGCCCAGCTGATTTCTGGTGCTGGGACCTGCCTCGGGTGCTGACAAACATGTACCTGCCTGGAGTAGTTTCAACTCCAGCTGACCCAGGGGATCAGGGAGAGGCAGTAGCTGGGCGGTGGGGTTCTTTCCCCGGGTTCCCTCTCATTTTTGTCTGAGGTTTCCTGGAGGCTGGAGGAGGCAGTGCAAGACCCAGGGCCAGGCGGGGGCAATGTGAGCCTGCTGCTGCTTCCACGAGTGTGTGTGTGTGTGTGTGTGAGTGAGAGAGAGAGTGTATGTGTGTGTGCCGCTCTCAGAGTATGTGCGTGTCTGTGCCTTCCTCCTAGGCCTGAGCGTGGCTCAAGGAGAGACTCCAGGTGAGGATGAAAAGTGCCACATCACCGGGGGCTGAGATCCCCGTGGCAGCTGCTGCCACCGCACAAGCTCCAGCAAACCTGTGCTCAGCGGGGCTTTGCTTGGTGCCATCTGGAAAGGAATAAGACCCAATCCCCAGCCTGCCCCTCTCTCCACGCTCCCCCAACTTGCCCCGCTCCACAAACCCCGGCCCCCTTGCGGCTCTGCAGACCCACCTCCCGCACGCCTGCCTTGGGGCGTCTCACTCGTGGGGACCCCTGCCTAGAAGCTCTTCCCACACATGGTTCCCTCTCACTTTCCTTCTGCTCCCGGCTAACCGGGTCCTCATCCGAGAGGTCTTCCCTCACCATCCTGCGTAGAGCATAGTTCCCGGACAAAGGCCGCGGGTTCTTCTGCCCGACGCGCTCAATAACCAGTTCCTGAGACACCTGGGGTTTCAGAGAGGGAAAGAGTCTATTACCGCGGGCGTGGTAGGACAGCATGGTCTCGCGGCCCAAAATCCGCCCCCCGCCGCCCCTCCGACTTTACGGGGTTCAAGGCTTTTTAAGGATTTTGGCAAGGGGAGATGAGGTCATTTTGAATAGCAAATTCAAAGCAGAGAAGGAGACAGTGTTATCATTATCATATCAATAGGAGTACGTAATCGGAAAGGTGGGGAGGCAGAGCTGTCATTTCAATAGTAATGGTGTAAACCTGAAGGAAGGGAGACAAGTTAGCTTTCAATGGCAGCGTCGATGTACAAATGTCAGGGGCTGACGCTGGTTAATGGCTCACTCCAAATTCTTCTTTAGTCTTTAGGCCTTTGCCCTACAAGAAAATGACCAGATAAAGGGAGTAACAGCTCTTACAGTCATAAAGGCACAAGATAAGGACTTTTACAATCATTTCAGATATCAGGGCAACTGAATTATAGTTTTAGGGATTTCAGGTATTCCCCTCTGTCTACTCCAGTATCCCAGAAAGCAAAAAGAAATATGATTCAGGAATCAAAATCATCCTGTAAATCCTAATTTCCCGATCACAAAATGACCCCACAGCAAATAACTTTATATTTTACTTATTTCTCTTGTCTTATCATTTGTCTCCCCCTCCAGAATGTCAGCCTCATGAGAGCAGGGATTTTTTGCAGTTTTATTTTATTTACAGCAGGTTTAGTCTCTGTTGTATCCCCAGACCTAGAACACCATCTGGCACATAGAAGCTGCTCAATAAATATCTGAATAAATAAAGCCTGCCCACATGGATAGCCTAATATAGGAGAGAGAGACAGCTCACCCTAGCCTCCCACTACTCAGTGTCATTCCAGGATGGGGGGCAGGCATCAGCCTCACCTGGGAGCACACTAGAAATGCTCATTCCTGGGCCCTGCCCTAGCCCTGCTGAATTGGAATCTGCATTTGAATGAGATCCCTGCGTGATTCCTAAGCACATTACAGTTTAAGAAGAACTATAGTAATTCATTGCAGAAAATGACTCCCCTGGACAGTCCCTATAAAGTCCATCTCCTCAGAATGGTTCACAAGACCCCCATGGACAGGGGGGCCCTGCCCACCTCTCCAACCTGATCTCTGCCCGGCCCTGAACCACCGCGTATCCTCCACTCCAGGCGCCCAGCGCTCGCAACACTAGCTGTCTCCTGGCCGTCCTGTGGGCTTGTCTGTCTGCCCAAAACACCTTTCCCTCTCGTCCAGTGCCTTGAGCAACCAGTGAAGGGCTTTAGACTGCAAAAGGGCAGGGGCAGAGCCACAGTTACAGGAAGAACTTGCTGGCAGCAGTGTGCCCAATGGAGAGGGCATGGAGGTGTAATAGGAGGCTTCGGCCAGCGCCCAGTGGGAGATGGTGAGGCGCTCGCCCAGGCCCAGCCCCCGGGCAGACCTCAGTGAATGAAGGTGCTAGGGGCAGGGGCAGGGTTGGGAGTGCGAGAGGAGGGGTAGATTGGGAACATTCGCAGTGGGCAGGCCGTGTGGACCAGGCAGATGTCAGAGGGGGAAGAGTTAAGGAGAATTGCAAAGCCAACTCATCATTAGGGTAGAAGGTGCTGCCTTGGAGGGAGACCAGGAGGGCAGGTTCATTCAAGGAAGAGGCTGAGAGCCTATAGGTGGGAAGGGGTTGTTGGGTGCCCTTGAGCCACCACACCTGAACTTGCCTGGAGGAGATCAGACCCCCAGGATCTCAGGGGGGCAGTGGACCATGAACATGTCTGCTCCAGCAGGGCAGATCCCAGGGCCACCCTCAGGGTATGGTTGCATGACCGTCCATGGGTCATGCCTAACCCTGCATGACCCATGGAGAGGAGCAAGTGCCCATTTGCTTCCTGGGGAACTAAGGGATGGGAGGCGGTGAGGCTGGAGGAGACTACCCCTTGGAGAAGCTTTCCTATCTAAACAAACATCTTTTTTGAAGAGATTTGAAGAGTTTTGCAGCACTCTGTGGCAATAGTTACCATGCACAGTGAGATTTAAGGCTGTGCAGCTTGCAATTCAACCAATGGGAATGCATTTTGTTGCCACTGAGCCTGCAGAGCCAACCTGCCTGCCCCAGTGCTGGATAACCTGATTCCACCAATCCTAAATTGGATAGTTCTCCACAGTTGAGCATCTCTGAAGTCAAAGTGCATTTTTATAGCCAACAGTTGTGATATTGCTGTCACAGCAAAGCATGCACAGTGGATGTCAGCAACTTGGAATAAAATCCATACTGAATAGTGGTGGAAATGATGGGAAAGGCAGCACCCCAAGCCCCCAGTGACCTGGAGGATGATAGTGTTAGAATTCACGGACATCACAAGTGTGAAAAAGTGACTCAGAAGAGTTGCATTCTGAAGTGAACAAGTTTTAGCAATGCCTTACCCAATATTTTCCTTTTTATCTATATGCCAGCGTGATAGATGATAAAATTGTCTAAATCTGCAAGATATATTTCAATAAGTACACTACTAAAAATTTAAGTGATAAAATACTGTGCCATAGTTTAATGACAGCATTTCTTTTCCTTTTTTGAAGTGATACAACAAAGGTGCATCTTTAAAATGATGGTGTCTTAGATTTGATCAAATATGGGTAATCATCCCATCTAGTGCCTTAAGTTTACTTCTTAAGACAGCACTGGCTGCATTAGGAGGTGCCTTGGGGAACTTTTGAGTCTCCAAAAACATAGCACAAAACACGGTAGGAGCAGCTCGGCATTGTCCTAAAAACCAGTGGGCTTGTATAGTGGCGTGTTCCCATTACCAGCCATGAAGGTGCCTGAACATTTATTTTTCTGGGATTGGGGAAAGAGTTTGAAATTCCTAGACTGCCTTCTCAGCAAGACCACCAGGTATGGTTGTGTAGGTTGTACACGGCACAAAGGCAGATAATGGAGCTGAAATCCACACCTGCCCTGCTGGCAAAGCGTGTACCTATAGGACCACAGCTCCCCAGAGTGGCAGCTCTTCTCATTTATACAAACATTCTGTAAAGATGATGAGTGGCCTTGCTCCTCAAGCCCTAGGCAAAATCTCCCCTGCAGTCCTCTCCCATTGTGGGTCCTGGAAATCAGGTCAGATGGATTAAAAGACTGATCTTCAGAATTGGTCCAAGAATCTTGAAGTGATTCCAAGAGTTGAGTAGTGGTTGCAGCCTTTGAGGTGAAGTTGGGTAGTGAAGGACAAATTTTAATTCTGATCCAGAGCCTAAATGGGCACCGTGACCTTGAGCCAGCTGTTAAACACAGCTGAGACCTTGATTTCCTTAATTGGAAAATGAACCCAGTGATGCCAGTTGGTGGGTGGATGGGGTGGAAGGCCTGGGAGGAATACTGCTGAAAATAGCCTGGGGACATTTTGTAAATTGAAAACTGCTGAGCAGCCCTAAAGGCCAGCCTGGGAATTTCTCTGCCTGTGGAGCAAAAGCACCAACTGTTCGATATTTCCTGCTCAGCCCTGCAGTTAAGCTTCGGGTCTGGCACCTCTTGCCCTGGCTGCCATGGAGTAATTGATGGTTGAGGATTATTCATGGGACATCACTGGAGCACAATAGCCCATTTCAAATACAGTTTGTGTGTGGTTTAAAGTCCTGATGGCCAAGACTTGGGCTGACCCTAAGGGTAGGGGAGGAAGCTTTAAGCAAAAGGCCACATGGAGACAGCGTGAGTGGGGAGTGAGGGAGCTGCCAGAAGAAGCTCTGTGGATTTATTTTAGGACTGGAAAGGAGGAGAGCCTAGGAAGCAGGATGTGATGCACAGTTAGGTGCAGCAGTTCCTGGCTTGGAAACATCCCCTGAGGCCAGGATGAAAAGTAACAGAGCTTTTCTTTTTAACCAAAATGCTGGGACCCAGAGTCCAAGAGAGCTAGTTTACCCACTTGTTGCAAGGATTGAACAGGTAAAATATATTATACCCATTACAACACGTAACCTTAACTGATCACAATATACCTAGAACTAATATCATAGCATTTCAAAAACAATGTAAAAATTGGACTGTTCTGACAACAGTATCCTTCCTTGTTCTTTGTGTTATTATTGTCAAATATTCATTTCTACATATTTTCCACATAAATTGTTTATTAGCTTTGTTTTAAACAGCCAATAGTCTTTAAAGAAATTTGAAAAAGAAAAAAGTAGTCTTTTATATTTACTCAAATATTTACCATTTCTAGTATTCTTCATTCTTGCTGCAGTCCGGCCTTCAATCTGAAATACTTTCCTAACAGCTTAAAGAATTTTCTTTAGTGCTTCTTATAGTATAGTTCTGCTGGCAGAGAGTTCTTTCAGTTTGTATGTGTGTGTGTCTGAAAATGTATTTTTATTTCCTTTACGTTCACTAAATATAGAGTTCTTGGTTGACACTTTGCTCTTTCAACATTTTAGATGTCATTCCATGGACTTCTGCCTTCCATAGATTTGATAAAAATTAGTTGTATTTCCTGAAGATTCCAAGATGGCGGCTTAGTGAGGTGTGGAATTTAGTTCGTCCTCCAGAGCAGCTAGTAAATAGCCAGGAACAGTACAGAACAACTGTTGGGACCACATCAGTGACCAAACACACAGCGTACATCTGTCTGGACAAGCTGGGCCAGCTGCGAGCCCACCCAGAACTGTAAGTCCCCCAAGCTGCGGAAGCCGACACCCCTTCCCCATGGGCATGGCAGCCTGGTTCCCCGATGGGAAAGGAAAGAGACTTTACTAACAACAGGGGCTGAGGTCAACCAAGCTCCACTTGCAGAATTAATGAACGAATTCTGACTACTGAAAAATTCAGAAAAACCTTGAATAAGAGCTAAAGGTACTTGGAGTTTTTGCCCCAGAACATAGGGGGCAGGGCTGATGGGAAATAAACAAACAAACAAACAAAACCAGAGGATTTTTTTTATCAGACAGCACAAAATACTTGAAAAGGGCTGGACCCTAAATTTAAAAAAAAATGGGGTAGAGGCACATAGAACCTGGAGATATACAGAGCAGTGGACTAACTTAAACTCTTGATTAACAAACCTAAGGAATGGGGGTCCTGCCCCCAAAATGATTTTTTTTTTTTTTTGCTTTGTTTCTGCTATTCAGCTGCTCATTAGATAGAATTGCAAGGCTTCTCAGACACTAACTGCCCCAGGCACAGGTGACATAAAGCTTGTCTGACAAATTAAGGTTTGTCCAGACAGAGGCTGGTCAGGTGAAAGGAATTAATTCCCTGGAGGCTGTGCCTTCCCCAGAGAACTGAGCCCAGCTCAGGTGGAATCCCTTCCTCAAGGAATTCAGACCTCAGGGTCTGGAAAACTGAAGCAATTAAAGCCAGCCTACAACTTCTCCTCTGGCTAGACCACACCCCCAGCTGGGAGAGTCTGCTGACGTTAAAGGCACCACACCACTTTATGCAGGTGGGAAGCTGCAGGCAGACAAGCACCACATACTGGGCAGAATAGGAAAAGCACAGAGTCTAGAAGCTTCATAGGAAAGCCTGTCAATCTGCTGGGTCTCACCCTCAGGGAAAACTGATGCAGGTGAGTCTTTCCTCCTGAGAGGAGGCCAGTCGGATCTGGGAAAATCTGACTGGGGTCTATGATATCTAGGTAAACACTCTGAAGGGAAAAAAAAAAGCTCCACATAGGCAGGGCAAGAAATAAGAAAACAAGAACTGAAAAATTCTGATCAGGTAAACAAAACCTATGCAAGAGGTCTAGAATTAGCAGAACTGAATATCAAAGAATAGATAGAGAACAAAGCCATCCAGCAAGAAAATCCTAGGTAAAAGAATGAAAACAATCTCCAGAATAAACTAATTAAGGAAATCAAATGCCTAGATGCCAGCAAAAAATAATGAGTCAGACTAGGAAAATTGAAGATATGGTCCAGTCAAAGGAACAAACCAACGACTCAAATGAGATGCAGGAGTTGAAACAACTAATTCAGGATGTTCAGACAGACATGGAAAATCTCATCAAAAATCAAATCAACGAGTTGAGGGAGGATATAAAGAAAGCAATGGGCAAACAAAAAGAAGAAATCAAAAGTCTGAAAAAACAAATCACAGAACTTACGGGAATGAAAGGCACAGGATAAGAGATTTAGAAAAAATGGAAAACTACAATATTAGATTTGAAGAGGCAGAAGAAAGGATTAGTGAACTGGAAGATGGTACATCTGGAATCTGACAAGCAAAAGAAAATATAGGGAAAAGAATGGAAAAATATGAGCAGGGACTCAGGGAATTGAATGACAACATGAAGCACGCAAATATACGTGTTGTGGGCATCCCAGAAAGAGAAGAGAAGGGAAAAGGAGGAGGAAGACTAATGGAGGATTATCACTGAAAATTTTCCATCTCTTGTGAACGACAGAAAATTACAGATCCGAGAAGTGCAGCATTCCAAACAGAATAGATCCAAATAAATGTACTCCAAGACACTTTCTAATCATAATTTCAGATGTGAAAGAGAAAAAGAGAATTTTGAAAGCAGCAAGAGAAAAGCAATCCATTGCATACAGGGGAAGCCCAATAAGACTATGTATAGATTTCTCAGCAGAAACCATGGAGGCAAGAAGACAGAGGTGTGATATATTTAAGATTTTAAAAGAGAAAAACTTCCAACCGAGAATTCTATATCCAGCAAAATTGTTCTTCAAAAATGAGGGGAAAATTAAAACATTTTCAGATAAAAAAATCACTAATTTGTAACCAAGAGATAGGTTCTGCAAGAAATACTAAAGGGAGCACTAGAGACAGATAGGAAAAGACATGAAAGAGAGGTGTGGAGAAGAGTTTAGAAATGAAGACTATCAGTAAAGGTAAAAAGAGAAAAAAAATAGATATGACATATAAAAATCCAAAAGGCAAAATAGTAGAAGAAAGTACTGCCCTTACAGTTACAACACTAAATGTTAATGGGTTAAACTCCCCAATCAAAAGACATAGATTGGCAGAATGGATTAAAAAACAGGACCCATCTATATGCTGTCTAAAGGAGATACATTTTAGACCTAAGGACAAACACAGGTTGAAAGTGAGAAGTTGGGAAAAGATATTTCATGCAAACAACAATCAGAAAAGAGTAGGAGTAACTATACTAATATCCAACAAATTAGACTTCAAATGTAAAACAATTAAAAGAGACAAAGAAGGACACTATGTATTAATAAAAGGAACAATTCAACAAGAAGACATAAAAATCATAAATACGAGTCATAGTGCCCCAAACTACATGAGGGAAACACTAAAAACACTGAAAAGAGAAATAGACACATCTACCATAATAGCTGGAGACTTCGATTACCCGCTGTCTGCTCTCATCAATGGACAGAACATCTAGACAGAGGATCAATAAAGAAACAGAGAATTTGAATAATGCAATAAATGAGCTAGACTTAACAGACATTTATAGAACATTACACCCCACAACAGCAGGATACACCTTTTTCTCAAGTGCTCATGGATCATTCTCAAGGACAGGCCATATGCTGGGTCACAAAGCTAGTCTCAATAAATTTAAAAAGATTGAAATTATACAAAATACTTTCTCAGATCATAAAGAAATGAAATTGGAAATCAATAACAGGCAGAGAGGCAGAAAATTCGCAAACATATGAAGGCTCAATAGCACACTCTTAAACAACCAGTGGGTCAAGGAAGAAATTACAAGAGAAATCAGTAAATATCTCGAGGCAAATGAAAATGAAAACACAACAAATCAAAACTTATGGGATGCAGCAAAGGCAGTGCTAAGAGGGAAATTTATTGCCCTAAATGCCTATATCAAAAAAGAAGAAAGGGCAAAAATACAGGAATTAACTGTCCACTTGGAAGAATTGGAGAAAGAACAGCAAACTAACCCCAAAGCAAGCAAAAGGAAAGAAATAACAAAGATTAGAGCAGAAATAAATGAAATTGAGAACATGAAAACAATTGAGAAAATCAACAAAACCAGAAGTTGGTTCTTTGAGAAAATCAACAAAATTGACCGACCCTTAGCAAGGTTGACAAAAAGAAAAACGAGAGAGGATGCAAATAAAAAAATCAGAAATGAAAAAAGAGACATAACCACTGACCCCATAGAAATAAAGGAGGTAATGAGAGGATACTATGAACAATTTTATGCTAGTAAACTAGACAATGTAGATAAAATGGACAACTTCCTAGAAAGGCATGGACAACCAACATTGACTTGAGAAGAAATAGACGACCTCAACAAACCAATCACAAGTAAAGAAATTGAATCAGTCATCAAGATGCTCCAAAAAAAAGAAAAGTCCAGGACCACATCGCTTCACATGTGAATTCTACCAAACATTCAAGAAAGAATTAGTACCAATCCTGCTCAAACTCTTCAAAAAAATGGAAGAGGAGGGAAAGCTACCTAACTCATTCTACAGGGATTCTCTTAAAAATCACCAAGAGATTTTTCAATGGAATAACATTAAGAACTACAACTAATTAAAAAAAATATTTTTATTATAAACAATGAACAAACATACAGACATTCTTCACATACAAGTATTCCTGTCATGGCTGCCATCAATGGAAGGATTGTAGGTCTTACACTGCTGTCTGAGGGACTCTTTGAGTGAAAAGCACCTCTTGGAGGATCCCCACATCTCACAGGAACAGGCCTGTGTCTCTGCTGTGTTCAGCCATAACCTAGGAGCAGCCCATGTGAAGCTCGGCCTCAGTGCCAACATGGTGGTGAATTCAGAGCACAGCTGGGGCTGTCAGGCAATTGTGCTGTCCTGGGTAGGAGATCTGGGGTTTTACCAGTAGACCAAGAGAGCCAATGAGAAGCCTGGGGTCTGGGGGATCTAGGTGGGTCAGTTTCCAAGTCCTGGGGGCTGTGGAGGGAGGCAGCCATCCCCAGCCAGGCTCCTGGCCTGCCCAGAGTAAAGCTCACCAAGGACAGCCAGCCCCACGGCAGAGGGAGGATCACTGAGGCACACGAGCCTCAGTGAGGGCTAGAACTCCTCAGAGAAAATCAAACCATGAAATTATTCTCATCACAAAGGCCCGTTTATTTTAACAAGGAGAAAAATAGAGGCTCCATCAGTCTTTAGATGTGTTGGCGCCCTTTGAATGACTGCCAAGTCCTGTGGTCCAGCCACAGCTCTTGGAGGGCACGGATCAAATCTTTTTCATGTTTTCAGTGCATTTTCGGGGTTTAGTTAGTTGTGAGCATTTTGTAAGAGAAAACTCGCATGCCAGCTACTGGTCTGTGTTGGCGTCTTTAGAGGAGAAAAGCTGTGAGAATGTCCCAGCTTCCTGGCCCTGCTTGATGGTTCCCTAGAGGAAACAGAATTTAGGTTTAAATTCATTTTCTCAGGGAGACAGAACTGTGAAAATGTAAGTCTGATATTCAGTTTCCAGGTTCAGCACTTGCATCTCTGAGGCCCCAGAGCCTCAGGCAAGAGTTGCTGCTCTTAGTTTCTCTCCATGTTCCATCTAGAACACCCCCTTCTTGAATTCCCCAGTAGATTACTTGGGCCAAATTGACTGAGTATGACACATAGCTCTGGCCTTAGGGTAAATTTGTATCTAGTAAACAGTTGAGGCTCAAAGGTGTGAAGACATCAGCAGTTCAGAAGATGTCAGCAGGCCTTCCTGTTTTGGGGGCTCACATTCTCCAAATGGTGGTTCCCTTCTTCTCCCAGATGGCGGATGGGGAGCTTCTTCACACTCAGAGTCTCAGTTAGCAGCTTCTTTATCAGCTTCTCTGGTTTTCCTGAGGCTGTCCTCCAGACATGAGAAGTCTCTTTCGTAGCCCACAGCCCAACATTGCTGATGAGTGAAAATGTTACAGGGACTTTTTATTTTCTGATGTTATTTTACAATGTAGCACAAATGTCTCCAAGTCCTCGGACTTCCTGGATTTACCAATTCCTTTATAACCCAAATAAAACAGATTCAGCTCCATGCCCATGAAATGGGGAAGTCATGTCCCCTCGCCACTGAAACTGTCCCTGTCAAGGTCACCGACAACCTCCATGCTGTCAAAGCCAGTGGACACTCCACCCTCAACTGAATTTTATGGACAAGCTCTTTTCTCTGTTCCCCTCCTGCTTCCTTGCTCAATCTGCTTTGGCCTCATTTTCTGGCTCTTCCTTCCCTTTAAGTTCATCAGGGCTTGGTCTTAGACCCTCTGATCATCTCTAGCTATACTCTCTTCCCAGGTGAACTCATCAGGACCCATGACTCCAAATCTCATACTCTCTGACCCCTTAGCTCCTTTGTCACCTCTCCTCTTGATTTTCATCCCCAACTCTGTTTCTCCCCAGTTCTGCCCCACTTCCATGGATGGCCCATCATCTGTCACCCAAACCTCCCAGTTGCTCAAATGCAAAACTTAGGAATTCCCCCTTGATTCTCCCATTTACCTCATTCCCCACATCTCCATACACAATCGCTGTTCACTCACTTCCCAGGATGTTTCAAGTTTGTCCGCTACTCTCTGGCTCTAGTGTCCCCAAGATGATCTCAGCCCCACCACCCTGGCCTGCATGATAACTGTCTTCTCACCATCTCCTGGCTTCTATCCTAGGTAATCCTAAAGTGCATTCTTTTTTCTTTTATATTGTGGTAACATATATACAACATAAAATTTGACATTTTAACCATTTTAAGTGTACAATTCAGTGCCATTAATTACACTTACAATGTTGTGCTACCATCACTACCATCCATTACCAAAATTTTTCCATGATCCCTAAAAGATACTCTGTACCAATTAAGTATTAACCCCACACTTTCTTGTCCCCAGCCCCTAGTAACCTGTAATCTACTTTCTTTCTCTATGAATTTGCTTATTCTAAATAACTGATGGAAGTGGAATCATACGATTTTTGTCCTTTTTGTCTCTGGCTTATTTCACTCAGCATAATGCTTTTGAGGTACATCCATGTTGTGACATGTATCAGAACTTCATTCCTTTTTATGGCTGAATAATTCCACTATATCAATAGACCACATTTCATTTATCTGTTCATCTGTCAACAGACACTTGGGTTTCCACATTGTCCATTCTTTTTTTTAAATTAATTAATTAATTAATTTTCACCATATAGTTTTATATTCATCATCATGATCATTGCTTAGAACATTTGCATCAATTCAGAAAAAGAAATAAAAAGACAACAGAAAAAAATTCATACATATCACCCTCTTCCCCCCTCCCCATCTATCACCAGCATTTCAATCTACTAAACCTATTCCAACATTTGTTCCCCCTATTATTTATTTACTTCCAATCTTTATGCTTTACTCAACTGTCCATAAGGCAGACAAAAGAAGCATCAGACACAAAGCTTTCACAATCACACAGTCACACTGCGAAAGCTACATCACTACACAACCATCTTCAAGAAACATGG
The DNA here is from genome assembly GCA_004026745.1 of Myrmecophaga tridactyla. NCBI lineage: Eukaryota > Metazoa > Chordata > Mammalia > Pilosa > Myrmecophagidae > Myrmecophaga > Myrmecophaga tridactyla. Next base: position 35,635 of record PVIY010021333.1, read on the forward strand.
CCACTGGAACACAGCTCTACATTTTCAGGCAGTTCCCTCCAGCCTCTCTGTCACACCCTAACTAAAAAGGTAATATCCATCCAATGTGTAAGAATAACCTCCAGGACAACCTCTAGACTCTGTTTGGAATCTCTCAGCCACTGACACTCTACTTTGTCTCATTTCTCTCTTCCCCCTTTCAGTTGAGAAGGTTTTCTCAATTCTTTGGTGCTGAATTCCAGTCCATTCTAGGATTTTTGTTCCACATTGTCAGGAAGGTCCATACTCCTGGGAGTCATGTCCCACGTAGAGAGGGGGAGGGCAGTGAGTTTGCCTGTTGTGCAGGCGGAGAGAGAGAGGCCACATCTGAACAACAAAAGAGGTTCTCTTGGGGGTGACTCTTAGGCCTAACTTTAAGTAGGCTTAGCCTATTCTTTGTGGGATTAAGTTTCATATGAACAAACCCCAAGATTGGGGGCTCAGCTTATTGCTTTGGTTGTCCCCTGTGCTTGTGAGAATATCAACCTACAAAATCTCATGCCCTACTTAAGGTTCCATGTATTTATGGTGTTCAATTAAGCTGTCCACATAAGTTATATTAGGAAATGCACTAGTCAAAATATAAATTTTGTACTAAATAAGCATTTTTTGCTTTAGTCTCACACATAAGTTAAAGTTTTAAAATATTAATTACCATCTATTTTCAACACCCTGCATTATTGACATTCCTTTGTTCTTCCTCATGCAAAACATTTTTAAATTTGTACATTTAGTCAGTATCATTATACACTCTAGGTATTCCTAGATTATACCATCTCAGTCTTTATCGTCTATCTCTCCTACTGGCTTCGTATGTGCCCCCAGCCCTCTTCCCTCTATCATTCTCACATTCAGCTTCATTCAGTGTTCTAACATTATTGTATTACAGTTAGGTAGTATCGTGCTATCCACTTCTGAATTTTTACAACCAGTTCCGTTGCACAATCTGTATCCCTTCAGTTCCAATTACCCAATATCTACCCTATCTCTATCTCCTGATGACCTCTGTTCTTAAATGAAATTATCCAAGTTCATTCATTAATGCTAGTTCATATCAGTGAGACCATACAGTATTCACATTGTCCATTCTTTACATGGCAGCCATGGTAATCTTTTTAGAACTTCGTTCAGGTATCACTCTACCTCTTAGGCATCCCCACCTGCTTCTCTTTGCTCTGGGAAAACAGTGCAAGCCCTGTCCCGGGCCTGGGCACTCCCACCTGTCCCTGACTTAGCTCCTGCCCTTCTCCCAGCGCTCTGAGGTCTCCAGCCACACTGGCCTTCCGCTTCCTGGGGTCTGAGTGCCAGAGTTCTTCTCAGACCTCCCCTCAAACGTTCCCTCGCTCATAAGCCCACTGAAAACTCCAGCAACTTTATTTTGGCGCCACTTTAATTAATCTCCTCATTCTAGAACTGTTATATAACCAAAAGACTACTTTCATGTGTCGAAGGGCCATCTGCTCCCGGCCTCACTGTTGGCAACTCGAAGAATTGACTGAGTGATGAGTCTCTTGTGGCTTCCCTTATCTCCTGCCAAATTCTCGGGTGGAGCCCAAGGTTTTCCTCCAAAACTATTTCTGTGGACTGAAAATGGGTGGTGGAAGACCTCTACTCCTTCCGGAGCAAACTTTAGGCATGGCCCACCGGCTGTCTGATGTCCCGCGGGCTGTCTGAGGCGGCTCCTCGGGTGCCCGCAGCGCCTTCTGCTCCGCCCCCTGGCCACGGTGATTGGTTTAAGCCTAATCGCCCGACTTAGTTGGGCCAATCGGAGTCTCCTTCCCCCGAATTTGGGTTTGCAAGAGAAAACCTACGAGTCTTCCTATGAGTGCCTGACCGCTCAGACAGGACCTGGGACTTGGCGGTGGTCACCAGGCAGCCCGAGGAACCAAGGGCATGGTCTATAGGAGGAGAGAAGAGTGGCTGCAGCAAGCAGAGCAAAGAAGGGGTGAGGGAGGGCACCCGATTACGTGCCTTCCCTCACACACCTGGCACCAGCTGCATTCCCGGCCTTGTGCTCCATGACACACACCCATTTCCTGCCCTTAAATTCCTTTTTCTTTAACTAGGTTGAGATGGGCCTCAAGCCACTTAATATGCAAAGAATCTAAATAATGCAGAAGGGAATTATTTGAAGAGTCAGACTATCGATGATTAAATAATGGGGGCTACCTTCTTATGCTACCCACTAGGGCGCGCGTGGGACACACACACACACACACACACACACACACAAACACACATACACACATCTAGCCTCCTTTGCCATGGATTTCGGAACCAGATAGCTCTGAGTTTGAGACCAGTGTACTCATCAGGAATGTGCTAACCAGAGTTAGGGAGAAGAAAAAAGGGATAAAAATGGTATGGGGCTTATTTGTTTCCACAGACCAGAATTTTCTTTTCCTCTACCCTAAGCCTGCTATTCCCAGCCATCAGGTCTGTTTGTATAATAGTATCAAAAGCCTCAAAGATGAAGCAAGTTCCTTTAGATGTGGCATTGCTTCTGTAGGAATTTATCCCAAGGAAGTAATCATATTGGGCTAAGATGTTCATTGTAGCTGAGAATTGGAAACCATCCAACAGAAGGGGACTGATGTCCTAAATCATGGTGTCCCACTAACATAAAACCATGTTTTAGATGAGTGGTTCTTAACCTTTCTGGACCCCTTAGAGGACACAGGATAACTGCCAAAACTCTCCTGGAGAAATGCACATACATTAATCACTTCAATTTTAACTTCATCTTGGCTTTTGCTTCCCAGGGATTATAACTGGTCTTTAGTTTCTTCTATGTATTTTGAAATGCTTTCCCAATTTTTGTCAATTACATTTGGTGTCAGAAAACATGTTTTCTTTTACTTGATTAAGCATGTATGTGTATGTGTGTACATATATATAACTTTATATTTAAATATGCTCTGTAAATTCAAAGTCCATGGATCATGAAATTCATTTGCTTAACAAAAGATTGGTGTCTCATTTACCTATGATAACTGATCTCCCATCTCACAAACTAGACAGGGATAATTCTTAACAGCAGCAACAATAAAGCTTGACGGAGAGCAGAGAACAGAGCTCCAGCCCTGGGTGCACTGGGGTGAACCCTCTCTGTCCCCATGGGCCGGTGCTTATGCCTCAAATATTCCATCAGCCTGTTCCAGCATTCTAGATTCTCTCTCCCAGGACAGGCCTGGAGAATACAGACACCCTCTTTCTTTCTGCCCCTTTCTTTCCTAGACCTCAGGTAGACCATGGCCTCTCAAAGGTCTTAGCTGCTTTGATTTGTTGAGACTCTCCATATATTCTATAACAAAGAGACATCAAAATAGAGTATAAATTGTACGGTATATTTTAGATATTACATTGACACTTAACAGACTAGCATGTTTAACACACTTATACTCTCATAGAACTTCCACACCCACAGCATGATTACATATCGATTTTTAAAAATATTAGTTTCTAATACACAATCTGGGCACTGTGGTTCAAACACAGGTTTGAAGCTATGTGACAGACATCCTCTTGTTTCAATATTGTTGGTGCTTCTCTGTGCTTCCCTTCATTATTTATTTTTTTTAGGTGCATGGTCCAGGAATCCAACCTGGGTCTCCCGCATGGAAGGTAAGCATTCTACCACTGAACCACCCGAGCACCCTTCCCTTCACTCTTTTTTTTTTTTTTTTAACATGGGCAGGCACCGGGAATCAAACCTGGGTCCTCTGGCACGCCAGGCAAGCGTTCTTGCCGCTGAGCCACTGTGGCACACCCCCTTCCCTTCACTCTTGAAGACAGTGTTTAAAGGGTAAATTTGTGGCCCCATGTGAAGGGCTAACAACCTACTAAGTCTGCTTGGTAAGACAGACCACTTTCTGTTACTGTATAAGCCTTGTTTTTTTCCAGAAACAGTGGTTTAATTTTAGCTTTCTTTTCTCTTTCTTTAAAGGTTAAGTTTTTATAATCCTGTTTTGGTCTGCTAAAACTGCCAGAATGCACTATCTCAGAAATGGACTGGCTTTTACAATGGGGATTTTTGTTGCTGTTGTTTTACTTGAGATTTTAATTATGTACATAAAATAGCAACATAAGAACAAGAAGTTCTAAGGCTTGTACATTATCTCTAGGTTATAAGATTCCTGATTAGTCCACTTGTAATATGGCATCATCCAAGATAACAGAGAGGGCTAGTATAGTTTTTCATGAAGAAGAAAGCCAATTTATTACATTCAATACTGACTTCTCTGCCATTTCTGTGGATAACAGACGCTCCCTCTGGGTTGCTGGGATGATTAAACAGCTTAATATACATGTGGTGAAGGGTGTGGAAACAGCGGAGGGGAGATGACAGGTCAGTGATTACTGTTGCTCTCGTTATGTCCAATCCACAGTTCTTATGCTGTCCCCAGCTGAGGTTGTAACCAGGGAAAGGCAGGGCAGGCCTCCTTAGTATCAATGAAGAAATCAAGGCAGCTAAGTCATTTCAGCAATGTTTTGGAAATCTCAAGAATATATATCTAAATCATGGGAGTCTATCCCACAGGCATGTTTGAAAACTTGTGAAATGGTTTATGTCATTCATTGCTACAGAATCTGTCATAGCAAAAGTGTGGAAGCAAGCTAGATGTCCTTGAATAGGGGACCAGTTAATAATCTATGGCTCACTGAAAGGCAGAATTGTTAGCTCTCAAAAAGAATGCAGCAGGGCCATGGTGGCTCAGCAGGCAGAGTTCCTGCCTAGCATGCTAGAGACCTGGGTTCGGTTCCCGGTGCCTTCCCATGCCAAACAAAAGAAAAAAAAAGCGGCAGCTGCATGTGAAATGATGTGAAGAGACTTCCAAGATTATGGTTAAGTGCAAAGAGCAAGGGGCAGTACACTTTTAATTCAGTATAAAAGAAAAAAAAGGGGCATATATATCTCATGTAATTTGGTAAATCTCTCCAGAAGTATGATGATAGTTGCTTTTGGAAGGGTGGCTGGGGCTCATGGGCACCTTTTATTTCCCACAGGTGAATAAACACCTGTTGAAACTTTGAATTTTAAGTCATAAATGTGTATTATTATTATTATTATTGATGGAGAAAGCCAGAGACTGGGGCTAGTTCAGGAATGAGAAGTCTAGTTCCTCAAGCCTGTTAAACATCTTTTGCTGTTTTCTGTGCAGCTGGTCTCGGGAGAAGTTGGCAGTAGACAGCCTCCCTCCCCTGTGGCTGTGTGGAGAGCGACAGAGGCTCTGTGTCCAGGCAAGGCATACGCTTTTAGCAGGGTCTATTTGTGTGGCCCAAGGGCCCAGGTTTGGGACTGGTGAGGAGAATGGGCTCCAGCGGGCCTGATGGGGCCACACACACAGTGCAAAGCTCATGGTCCTAAAATCTGGGTCTGGCCCAGGCTGCTTTCCAGGCCAGAGAGTCACGAAGCTCGTTATGAGTGTCAGGAAAGGACCTTTACGGGCACTGCTCCTCTCCTGTCTCAGGGCAGTCCCACAGTGAAACTTCGAGCCAGAGAAGCCCAAGGTTCAGGAAACAGATTTGGAGTGGCCCGGGTTTCTCAGACTCCTCTGGTTATCAGTTGGATGGAAATAGCCCAAAGGAACCCGAGTTCTTAATTTTTCATCCATCTGCTCGGCTGAAATATAAAGATTCTTTTCAGAGCCGTCCCTGAAGTGGCCCTCCAGCTCTGGGACACACGCAGCATTGTGTACAGGGACATTCCCTATAGCCAAGCAAGAGTGACAGAAAGGCCCTTTCATTTAACTGCAAAATAAGCAGGGCTCTGTCCAAAGACAGGGGCCCGTTGCTTCATGGACCCCTTGGTCATTCATAGGCTGTTTGGGCAGTGTTTATTGCCTACATTCTGGACTGGGGTATTTCAATGCCCTTGAGTTAATGATTCTTTATGCACACCTATATTAAATATGTCTATACATGCAAACAGATCTTCTTAAGTCAAATATCCTTTATACATTCAAATACTCATACATGTATTCATACTCTTGACTAAGCTATGTATCATTAATATTCCTCATATGTGACATAGGTCAAATATTTGTTACAAGGTAATCAAACAAGATCTACAGAAGGTTTGCAGTGACATGCAAAATTACAGCAGTAATAATACAGCCTCAATTCTTTGTTTCTCCAAGTTTGGGTCACAGTTAAGCCAAATTAATTTTTCCATCTATAGATGGCAACACCTCTACTTCCTTTTCTGATGTGATTCATTCATTCATTTAACAGTTTTTTTTTTTGAACACTACCATGTCCCAGGCACTGTTCTAGGTTCATGGGATACAGCAATGAATAAAATGGTCATATCCATGGCCCTTGTGAGTTTTGCATTCTCAGACAGCAATTAAACAAACAAACGTTCATTGTGGTTTCAGTGATGGAGAAAGGGGTGTCGGCTTTCCCGAGGAAGTGACACTTGATGGGAGACTGAAGGGCTGTAAGGGAGAGAGTCCTGTGAATATCTGTGGGCGCTGGTTCTAGGCAGAAGAGACGGGCAGTCTCTTGTCTACTCTAGACATGCTGCACTCACTTGGCAATAGCCAGCCCTGGTGGGACCCTACTCTCTACCTACTCCACACGTGCACCTGTGCAGCTGAACCTTCACCAGAGACAAACGGGTGAGCAGGATGGCTGGCCTCGCACACACGCATGCGCAGACCCTTGGGGGCGGGGAGCTTCCACGCTGCCATCGCGCATGCTTCCCCAGCACGTGCAGCCCCCGCCTCGCTAGACAGGCAGCCCCCAAGCAGCACCTCCCCTACCTCACACTTGGCTAATCCCATTCTAGTTTCCTAGGGTTGCTTCAATGAAGTTCCATAGACTGGTGGCTTAAAACAACCAAAATTTATTCTCTCACCGTTCTAGAGGCAAGAAGTCTGACATCCACCCCAGGAGGGCCTCTTTTGTTGCTCAGATGTGGCCTCTCTCTCCAGCCAACATGATGAGCAGTCTCACCACCCTCCCCCTCTCTGCGTGGGACATGACTCCCAGGGATGTGTACCTTCCTGGCAACGTGGGACAGAGATCCTGGAATGAGCTGAGACTCAGCATCAAGGGACTGAGAAAAACCCTAGAATGAGCTG
>PVIY010021334.1:0-42599 GCA_004026745.1 Myrmecophaga tridactyla
ATCATTCCATTCTACATATATAATCAGTAATTCACAATATCATCACATATTTGCATATTGATCATCATGCTCATTTCTTGGAACATTTGCATCTATTCAGAAAAAGAAATAAAATGAAAACAGAAAAAAATTTATACATACCATACCCCTTACCCCTCCCTTTCATTGATTACTAACATTTCAAACTAAATCTATTTTAACATTTGTTCCCCCTATTATTTATTTTTATTCCATATGTTCTACTCGTCTGTTGACAAGGTAGATAAAAGGAGCATCAAACACAAGGTTTTCACAATCACAGAGTCACATCGTGAAAGCTATATCATTACACAATCATCTTCAAGAAACGTGGCTACTGGAACACAGCTCTACATTTTCAGGCAGTTCCCTCTAGCTTCTCCATTACATTTTGAATAACAAGGTGATATCTACTTAATGCATAAGAATAATCTCCAGGATAACCTCTCGACTCTGTTTGGAATCTCTCAGCCATTGACACTTTGTCTCATTTCACTCTTCCCCCTTTTGGTCGAGAAGGTTTTCTCAATCCCTTGATGCTGAGTCTCAGCTCATTCTAGGGTTTTTCTCAATCCCTTGATGCTGAGTCTAAGCTCATTCTAGGATTTCTGTCCCATGTTGCCAGGAAGGTCCACACTCCTGGGAATCATGTCCCATGTAGACAGGGGAGGATGGTAAGTTTGCTTGTTGTGTTGGCTAGAGAGAGGGGCCACATCTGAGCAACAAAAGAGGTTCTCTTGGGGGTGACTTTTAGGCCTAATTTTAAGTAGGCTTGACCTATCCTTTGTGGGCTTAAGTTTCATATGAACAAACCCCAAGAATAGGGGCTCAGCCTATAGCTTTGCTTGTCCGCACTGCTTGTGAGAACATCAAGAATTCAACTTGGGGAAGTTGAATTTTCCCCTGTTCTCACCATTCCCCAAAGGGGGCTTTGCAGATAGTTTTTTATTCACTGTTCAAATCACTCTGGGATTTATCAGGGCATCACTCTGGACAAACCAACAAAATCCATGTCCTACTCAAGGTTCCATGTACTTATGGTGTTCAATTAAGCTGTCTACATAAGTTATATTAGGAAATGCACTAGTCAAAATATAAATTTTGTACCAAATAAACATTTTTTGTTTTAGTCTCACACATAGGTTGAAATTTTAAAATATTACCATCTATTTTCAGCACCCTACAGTAATGACATTCCTTTGTTCTTCCTCATGCAAAAACATTTTAAAAATTTGTACATTTAGTCACTATCATTATACACTCTAAGCATTCCTAGATTGTACCATCTCAAACTTTATCATCTATCTTTCTTTCTGATTTCATTTGTGCCTCCAGCCCTCCTCCCTCTATCATTCTCACATTCAAGGAGATGATCTTTGAGGATAAAAATCACCAGTTAAATAAAGATGATGTAATAGAAACATAGAAGCAGTCAGGGTCTCTGATGACTGGGGTAATCATATAACTGGGCTATTAGGACAGTTTTTAGAATGAGATAGATCATTAAATAATTCAAATAATATATGTTCAGATATTTATTTCTCGACTCATAAATTAGTTTTATTCTATTAAGAAACCTATGAATAAATAGTTCAATTCAAAAATACTTTCAAAAGTAAATTTCTTTCTAATAGAATAGCATATATCCAGGTAAATAAGTGAAACTTTAGGAATTCTTTACATTGGTAATCTGAATATTAAAAAACAGCATTAGCAGAATAACTATTCTTGTTAAATATTCTCATACTTTCATCTGTTTCTTAGCCATTTCAGCCTCTAATACTGTGACACTGGCATTTTTCTGCCATATGTAGCTATTCCAGATGGCTATATTCTATTTAATTTTTTTCATTAAATTGTCTAAAACCTGTTTCAAAGTTTTTCATTTTGTGATTAATAAATTTCGAAGTAGTTGATACCTTCAATTGACTCACCTCTGTATACTGTATTACTTTCAGTTGAGAAGATACTCTGAAATAGATGCTAAGGTGTTTGGTAGACCATAGCAAATCCTGCTAAGTGGGAGGTATTCTAGATTCCAGTCTTGGTATTAACAGGTGTAACTATCTTAGCCCAAATGCTGTCATAGGTGCTATATTTTTGTATTCATTCTGAGTCCCTTTCTCTCTAGGCATGATTGCTTGAATGTTTTGCTAAATTTAAATGCTGAAAAATAAACAACCTCAAAATTTTATTTCATTATGGTGTGTATAAATTCATCTAATTAAAAATAAAAGCTTTATTAAAAGATTCTCTGCAAAAATTGATACTCTGAAACTACAACTTGCTGAATATCAAAATTAAACCTTATAAGCTATTTGTTTATTAAATTTTTAAGTTCATTCCTTGCTTTTGGAGGGAAATACTATATTTTCCACTTTGTAAGCAATGTTTGCAATAATTGTAATTCTATAAAAGCCCAAACTAATTTTTAACCCTCCATTTATTGATTGTTTTGAGTGAAGATTTTCAACTGATTTTGAACAAAAAGCAACCCAATTAGAAGGTTAAAGTTCAATACCATTGTAAAAACCTTAGGTTAGTTTATAAGATACTTCAAATGTTCAAATATTTCTACAGTTGTTTTTATGATGCATAGTAAAGGGAAAACAAGCACTGTAACAATGAAATATTTTTTCTTATTCAACATTGATTAGTCACAAAACTTTTGTAGTTTGTTACCCTAACCATATATAAATATTTACGTTCCTAAATTTAGGCAATTAAACTTTGTTTCAATTGATGGAGCCTTGCAGTTTGTTTTGATGGTGCGTTGCTGTGTTGGTGTGCTGTAAATGTTTAATTGTAAGAGTCCTCAAATAGCCAAAATAATATCAAAAAAGAAGAAGAAAGCTGAAAAACCCATCCATCTTGACTACAAAAACTTATTAGATAGCTACAATGATGAAAACAGTGTGGTACTGGCATAAGGCGAAAATATAGACTGATATAACACAAATGTAAACATCATCAATTTCCATGAGTCCCACAGTCACAAGCACTGTCCTGGGCCTGTGCTTGCTAGCACCAGTCTCACTGAAAAAAGTATTGAAGGAGTCATTTCCTCCCCAGTGGTCTTGTCACTTGGCCTCTGGCCATTGGGCTGGATGCAGTTTTCCAGGCAGTAAAGCTCCCAGCAGGCATTGCCAATCTGGACACCAGCCTAGCCAACATAGATGGAGATGCACTCACACATGGTGACTATGGGTTAGGAGGTGAAGATGACAGGAGAAGACACAGGGCCCTGGTTACCATACTGACAAGTATGAGTAGAGTTAAATAAAACACTGTGTTCCTCACTTTTGAAAGACAGTTTTTCCATATATATAATTCACGACTGACAGTTTTGTCTTTCAGTATCTTAAATGTATCATACCACCGCCTTCTCACCTCCATGGTTTCTGCTAAGAAGTCTGCATATAGTCTTACCAAATATGATGGTTAGGTTCCGGTGTCAACTTGGCCAGGTGGTGGTGCCCAGTTGTCTGGTCAGGCAAGTATAGGTCTAACCATTACTGCAAGGATATTTCATAGGTGTTTGATAAACCAGAAGGCTGGATTATTAAATCATCAGTTGATTGTAGCTATGGCTGATTATGTCTACTATCAACTAAGGGACCATCTCCCACAATCCAGATAATCAAATCAGTTGGATTTGAGCCAATCAGTTGAAGACTTTCTGAAGAGGGAATTTTTACTTCTTCTTCTTCAGCCAGTGAGTCTCTCCTATAAAGTGTATCAAGACCTTTCATTGGAGTTGCCAGTTTCACAGTCTGCCCTAAGGATTTTGGACATTGCATTTCCATGATTGTGTAAGGCATTCTTATAAATCTCATATTTACAGATATCTCCTGTTGGTTCTGTTTCTCTAGTGAAAACTGACTAATACAATTTGATACCAGGAGTGGTTCTTAAGAAATAGAATCTTAAAAATGAGTTTTTACAATAGATTTTCTACTCTGATTAGACTCAAAGGCACTAATAACTATTTCCAATAATCAAGTTGGCACTGACAATCCGTGGTGTGAGTTGGCAATAGATACACAAAATATAACCATTTGATTCTGTTAATTGTATGCTTATATGAGACAAGGCTCTGGGTGAGTGTTTTGAAACCTTACTGGAGTTTTGTGGAGTTAGAGGTATAATGATGTTAGCTGGTTGTTATAAGATATGCTGGCTGCAGTTATGAGGGAAAGGGATGGGCTGAATGCTTCAAATTTGCAACTTGAGCACTGTATGAATGATGTAAAAGTTTCCACGTGTGCCCTGAAAGAAAACCTTATTTCCTGTGGTTACAGACTTGAGATCTCTGAAAACAAGACACAGAGCCTCATTGGGCAAGTAGTAGATTTAAAACATAAACTAAAATCTCAAGCTTTCAGGATGTCTGCTATTAAAGCAAGGGCTTTGATTTGAAAAGAATGGTATCCTGAAACTTGGGATAGGGCATATGGCTTGATAATGATGGCAAAGGGGACATGGAAACCATGGGTTCTGCTGAGTCTTTGCTAGAGAGACCTGTCATGGTCTGTCCTGAAGAAAGAGCTGCCCCACCTCCAACCTGCCCTGAGGAAACATCCATCCAATCTCCAAACTGCCCTGAGGAAAGAGCTTCCTGACTTCCCTTGTGCTTCCAGGAAACAGCTCTCAGGCTCCAGTCTGCCAAGAGGAGCCTGTTATCCAACTTTCACCTAAAGAGATTAACCCTTCAGGACCTAATAAACCTTTAACCACCTCTCTTGGAGAAACAGCCCTTCCCCCTCCTCTCTCTGGAGTGATTAATACTGTTTCATCAGATGAAACTGCAATGGAATGCTCTGAGGTAATTGACTTGAAAAACACTTCTAATTATTTTCATAACCCATCTCCCCCACCCCTCTTTTCTTCAAGACCTATAACTTCACTAAAGTCCCAACAGGCCCTGAAAGGTGAGGTACAAAGTATGACCCGTGAAGAGGTACACTATACTCCAAAAGATTTGCATGAGTTGTCCAATTTATATAGACAGAAATCAGGGGAATATGCATGGGAATGGATATTAAGGGTGCGGGATAATGTTGGAAGGAATATAAAGTTGGATCAAGCTGAATTTATTGATATGGGCCCACCCACTAAGCAGAGACTATGCATTCAATTGTGTACCTCAAGGGGTTAGAAAGGGTATTTACACTTTGGATGGTTGGCTGAAATATGGATCAAAAAGTGGCTGACATTACTGGCCAGAACTGCCAGAATGACATTAAATTCCAGAACTGCCCTGGTTTAATACAGATTAGGGGACCCAGAGGCTTAGAGAAATTGGAATGTTAGTGCATTTATCATGGAAGACCTGCTCACACACAGCTCTGGAATATCTAGAGGACACAACTTTCACCAGGACTTTGAGGAATAAGTTTGTGAGAGTAGTTCCACCCTTACTTGAAGATTACTTGAAGAGCCCTGTAATCACCCTTATCTGTAGGTCAAATATTACTGTGGGAACTGTTGTCACTGAGCTGGAATACTTATACACAATAGGGATTATTAGATCCCTACTTGCAGAAGCCATGTAGCCACAATTAATCCCCATAGATAAGGTGGGCATGACAACCATAATGGACTTGAGATTTAAAGCAGCAGTGAAAATAATCTGACTCTCAGAGATTTGTGACACTGGTTAATAGATTATGGGGTACCTAGAAGTAAAATAGATGGGAAGTTTGCTAAATTATTGTTTGAGCTGTATAAGCAGAAGAGTTCTAAGTCAAATGAAGAGAAGTCTAACTTCAATTACAGAATCACAGCCCCTTAATCACTTCCCAGATTTGAAATAATTAACAGATGCAGACCCCCCGAATGAAGGGAAGGCCAGGTACTGTTTGGGAAGGACCCCGATACACTGCCCAAAATTTACACTGTTAACCTTCCTCCTAGCCTTCCCCAAGGAGACCTATAGCCTTTCACCGGGGTGATTGTGCAGTGGGGAAAAGGAAATGATCTGATATTTTGGATTATTAGATACTGGCTCAGAAGTTATGCTAATTCCAGGAGACCCCAAACATCACTTTGGCCCACCAGTCAGAGTAGAGGCTTATGAAGGTTTGGTGGTCAATGGAGTTTTAGCTCAGGTCCTCTCACAGTGAGTCCAGTGGGTCCCTAGACCCATTCTATGGTTAATTCCTCAGTTTCAGAGGGCAGAATTGGAACTGACCTTCTCAGCAATGGGCAGAATCCCCACATTTCTCCCCTTACCCATAGAATGAGGGCTATTATGGTAGGAATGGCCAAATGGAAGCCACTACTACTTCCCCTACCCAACAAAAGAGTACATCAGAAGCAATACCAGATTCCTGGAGGGATTTCAGAGATTAGTGTCACTATTAAGGACTTGAAGGATGCAGGAGTGGTGATTCCCACCACATCTCCATTCAATTCTCTTATTTGGCCTGTGCAGAAAACAGATGGGTCTTGGAACTTAACCAGGTGGTGACTTCAGTTGCAGCTGCTGTTCTAGATGTGATGTCATTGTTTGAGCAAATCAATACATACCATGGTACCTGGTGTGTACCTACTGATCTGGCAAATGCTTTTTTTCTCAATAGCTGCTGTCAATAAGGGCCAATAGAAACACTTTGCATTCAGCTGGCAAGGCCAACAGTATCCCTTCACTGTACAACCTCAGGAGTGTATTAATTCTCCATTCCTATGTCATAATATTGTCTTCAGTGAACTTAATCATTTCTCCCTACCATAATACATCACACTGGTCTACTATATTGATGATATCATGTTGATTGGGCCTAGTAAGAAAAAGGTAGCAACCACTCTAGGTTTTTTGGTATGGCATTTGTGTGTCAAGGGTTAGGATATAAATCCAACAAAAATATAAAGGCCTTCCACCTCAGCAAAATTTCTAGGTGTTCAGTGGTATGGAGCATGTCAAGATATTCCTTCTAAGGCCCTCCTATGACCAAAAAGGAAGCAGAATGCCTAGTTGGCCTCTTTGGGTTTTGGAGACAACATATTCCTCATTTAAGTGTGCTACTCTGGCCTATTTACTGAGTGACCAGGGAGGCTGGTAGTTTTGAGTGGGGACCAGAACAAAAGGATGCTCTGCGACAAGTCTAGGCTGCTATGCAAGCTGCTCTGCCACTTAGGTCATATGATCCAGCAGATTCAATGGTGCTGGAAGTGTCAGTGGCATATAGAGTTGCTGTCTGGAGCCTCTTGTGGGCCCCTATAAGAGAATCACAACACAGACCCTTAGGATTTTAGAGTAAAGTTTTATCATCCACTGAAGATAAGTACTCTCTTTTTGAGAAGCAGCTTTTGGCCTACTACTGGGCCTTAGAAGAGACCTGATGCTTGTTTATGGGCCACCAAATTACTGTGAAACCTGAGTTGCCTATCATGAGCTTGGTGTTGTCTGACTGACCAGGCCATAAAATTGGGCTTACACAGCAGCACTACATTATAAAATGGAAATAGTACATAAGAGATAGGGGTTGAGCAGGTCCTGAAGGCACAAGTAAGTTACATTAAGAAGTAGCCAAAATGCCCATGGCCTCCACTCCTGCCACATTACCTTCACTTTCCCAGACTAGAGCTATTGCATCTTGGGTAGTTCCTTATACTCAATTGACTGAGGAGGCAAAAACTTGGGTGTGCTTCACAGATGGTTCTGCACAATATGCGGGAACCACCCAAAAGTGGACAGTTGCAGCACTACAACCACTTTCTGGGATGTCCTTAAAAGGTAGTGGTGAGGGAACATCCTCCCAGTATGCAGAACTTTAAGCTAGGCACATGATTGTTCATTTTGCCTGGAAGGAGAACTGGCCTGAGGTGCATTTGTACCCATGGGTTGTTGTTAATGGTTTGGCTGGATGGTCAGGGACTTGGAAGGAGTATGATTAGAAAACTGGTGACAAAGAGGTCTGAGGAAGATATATGTGGATAGACCTTTCTGGGTGGGCAAAGAACATGAAAATATTTGTGTTCAATGTGAATGCTCACCAGAGGGTGACTTCAGTAATCAAGTGGGTATGATGACCTGTTCTGTGGGTATGTCAGCCTCTTTCCCCAGCCACTCCTGCTATTGTCCTCATGAACAAAGTGGGCATGGTGGTAGGGATGTGGGTTATGCATGGACTCAGCAACATGGACTTCCACTCACCAAGGCCAACCTGGCTACAGCCACTGCTGAGTGCCCAATCTTCCAGGCCCAGAGACCCATGCTCAGTGCCTGATATGGCACCATTCCCTGAGGTGATTGGCCTGCTACATGGTGTAATGTTGATTACATTGGACAACTTCCATTATGGAAAGGGCAGCAATTTGTTCTAACTCTAATACACATACTCTGGATGTGGGTCTGCCTTCCTTGCATGCAATGATTCTGCAAAAAAACTACCATTTGTGAACTTATCAAATGCTTTATCCACCATCATGGTATTCCACAGCATTGCTTCTGATCAAGGAACCTAGTTCACAGCAAATGAAATGTGGAAATAGGCACATGCTCATGGAATTCTCTGGTCTCACCATGTTCCCCATTATATAGAGTCAACTTGTTTGATAGGATGGTGGAATGGTCTCTTGAAGACCCAATTACAATGTCAATGAGGTGGCAACACCTTGCAGGATTGGGCAATGTTCTCTAGGATATTGTGTATGCTCTGAATCAGCATCCACTGGATGGTGCTGTTTCTCCCATAGACATGGGTCCAGGAATCAAGGGGTGGAAATGGGGGTGGCACTACTCATTATTATCCTTAGTGATCCACCATAAAAAAATTCTGCTTTCTCTCCCTGAAAACTTTAAGCTTTGCTGGTTTACCGGTCTTAGTCCCCCAAAAAGGAGTGCTCTTTCCAGGAGACACAGCAATTATTCTATTGAACTGGAAGTTAACACTGTTCCTGCCCACTTTGGGCTTCTTGTGCTTCTGAATCAATGGGCAAGAAAGGAGATTACTCTACTGGCTGCAATAATCAATGCTGATTATCAAGGGGAAATAGGACTGCAACTACACAATGGAGGTAAAGAAGAGTTTTTCTGGAATACAGGAGATTCCCTAGGGTGTCTCTTAGTAATACCATTACTTAGTAAAGTCAATGGAAAACTGCAATAACCCAGTCCAGGCAGGACTACAAATGGCCTAGAAACTTCAGGAATGAAGATTTGAGTCACTCCACCAGGCAAAGAAACATGGCCAGCTGAAATGCTTGCTGAGGGTAAAGGGAACATGGAATGGGTAGTGGAAGAAGGTAGTGATAAATGTGAACAATGACCATGTGATCAATTATGGAAACAAGGACTGTGATGGCATGAATATTTTCTCCTTATTTTGGTATGAATATGTTTGCATTTGTATTACAAAGCAAGTATCTTATTTTCTTCTTATCATATGATGTTGTCTTGTTCATGTTATAGTATTCAAGTTATAGGATATCAAGATTAAGAGTGAATATTACTTACAGACTTGCACCTTATTCTGGAGAGATTTAGTACATTTCTGGTTGTACACAGGACAGTTGAGTATTTCTACATGAAGAATATGTCTGTTATTGTGTTCTATTTAGAAATTAAGCATACTTTAAGGTGAATGTGTATAGCTGCCAAGTTGACAGTGGACTGTGATGGTTAGGTTCTAGTGTCAACTTGACCAAATGATCATGTCTAGTTGTTTGATCAGGCAATCACTTTGCTAACCATTACAGCAAGGACATTTTGTTGCTGGTTGATCAACCAGAAGGCTGGTTTATTAAATCATCAGTAAATTGATTGCAGCTTGGCCAGATTACATCTACTATCAACTATGGGAGCACCGCCCGCCCCCCCCCCCCCGCCCCCCGCACTAACTAGATAATCCAGCAAATTGGATTTGATTCCTTCAGTTGAAAACTTTTTAGGGGAAGAGATAATTTTTACTTCTCCATCAGCCAGAAAGCCTCTCTTGTGGAGTTCATTGAGACATTTCATTGGAACTGCCAGATTCATAGCCTGCCCTACAGATTTTGGACTCTTTGCATTCACATGATTATGTGAAGCAATTTTATAAATCTTGTATTTATAGATATCTCCTGTTGATTCTGTTTCTCTAGAGAACCCTGATTAATACATCAAGCTCCTCTTGTATGTGATGGGTTGCTTTACTTTTGCTATTTTCAGAATTTATTCTTTGTCTTTGACATTTGACAATCTGATTAAATAAGTGTATTGGAGTAGGTCTATGCAGATCTATTCTGTGTGGGGTATGCTGTGCTTTTTGGATCTGTAATTTTATGTCTTTCAGAAAAGATGGGAAATTTTCAGTGATTTCCTCTCCATTATTCCTTCTGCCCTTTTACCCTTCTCTTTTCCTTCTGGGACACCCATAACACATATATTTATACATTTCATGTTGTCATTAATTTCCAGAAACTTTGCCCATATTTTTCCATGCTTTTCCCTATCCATTCTTTTGTGTGTAGGATTTCAGATGTTCTGTCCTCTAGTTCACTAATCCTTTCTTCTGCCTCTTCAAATATGCTGTTCTAAGTCTCCATTGTGTTTTTTCATCTCTTCTGTTGTCCCTTTCATTCCTTTAAGTTCTGAAATTTATTTTTTCAAGCTTTCTTGTTCTTCGTCATGGTCTCCCCATATCTTCTTTATATCATACATCTCTTTGCCATATATTATTTCAACTCATAGATTTGATTTTTAAATTGATTAGCATGTTTGATTGAACATTAACTAGTTGTTTCAATTCCTGGGCCTCATTTGTTAAATTGTTCCTTTGGGCCATATCTTCATCTTTTCTAGTGTGACTTGTGATTTTTTGTTGGTGTCTCAGCATCTGATTTCCTTGACTAGTTTATTCTGTAAGCCATTTTCACTCTTCTACCTAGGGTTAGTTTTGTTCTCTGTTTGTTTTTTGGCATTCGGTTCAACTTATTCTAGACCTCTAGGATAGCTTCTATTTAACTGAATTTTGCAGCTCTTGGCTTTCTGGTTCTTGCCCTATCTAAATGGACCCTTGTGTTTTTTGAGGAGAGTCTCCCCAGATATGATTAGCCCCAATCAGATTTTTCCAGATAAGGTAGGCCCAGATCGCAAGAGCAGGGTGTAATCAGTTTCAGGTTTCCCTCAGGATGAGACCCAGCAAGTTGTCAGAGTTTCCTGTGAAACCTCTAAACTCTGTGCTTGTCCTATCCTTCCCAGAAGGTTATACTTGTCAGCCTACAGCTCCCCACTGGCATAAAGTTTTACAGTGCCTTTAATTCTCATTAGACCCTGTCCCTGTTAGAGGCATGGTTGAGACAGGGGCTGAGATAAAATGCAGGCTTAGGGCTTAGCCCCTGGAGTATGAATTCTCTGATTGAGGGCTGCCACTTGAGCTGGGCCCTGCCCTTCTTATTCTTGGGGAAGATAAGCCCTTTATGGTATTATCTCCTTCACTTGACTCTCACTTTGACTCTCAGACCTATCTTAACTCCACCCTTGCCTGGACTAGGGCTGACTACAAAAAAATACCTGAGGCTTTCTTTAATGAGCTACTTAGAATAGTTTTTTAAAAAAGAAAAAACATGAAGAAAACAAAAAATAAAAAGAAATCCTTTTTTCAGAACCAGTCCCTAGCTCCCAAGTTTCAACTGTCAAGAGCTGGATTGTAAACCTGCTCTATGTGTCATTTTCTTGGGACACAGTCCTTTTCCAGTATTCTAAGTTTGGGCAACTCCAAAAGTATCATTTTCCCCCCACCAGCCCTATCTCTTATCTTCTGGGAGAGACCTTAGGATTCCTTTCCTGATTATCTATATTTGGAGCTTGTATTTAGCACCCCAAATTTGTTAATTAAAATCACACTTGAAGCTTCTCTGAGCTGCACTCCCTTACTCCCGCAGAGATCATTTCTTTTTTTCCATGAGGAAGTGTCTCCAACTGACCCTACCATGCCAGTGGGGAAGGGGTGCTACCTTCCAAAGTTTGGGGGCTTTTACTTATAGTTCTGTGCCAGGATCTCAGCCCTTCCACCCATGTCAGACTGGTGTAAAATGTGTGTCCACCCACAGATGTACCCAAACAGTTGTTCCAGGCAGTTCATGGGTATTTACTAGCTTTTCTAGAGGATTAACTAAATTTCACACCTTCCTATGCTGCCATCATGCCCTGCCCCTCCTTTCTGATTGATTTTTGACAAGGGTGTCAAGTCCACTCAATAGGAGAAAGAATAGTGTCCTCAACAAATGGTGCTTGAATAACTGCATAGATTTTTAAGAACACAATAAACTAAAAGACACACCATGCTGGTTTGAAGCTATTATGTACCCCCAGAAAAGCCATGTTTTAATCCTGATCCTATTTTGTGGGGGCAAATATTCCTTTTAATACTGATTCAATATTGTAGGTGGAAACTTTTGTTTACATTATCTCCACAGAAATGTGGCATGCCGAATTGTGGATATGACCTTTTGAATAGATGGAGATATGACTCCACCCATTCCAAGTGAGTCTTGATTAGTTTATCGGAGTCCTTTAAAAGAGGAAGCATTTTAAAAAGAGCAGAGCAGACAGAGATGCCAACACTTGGAGAACAGAGACACAGAAATTTGGAGATGCTTAAAGCCCAGTAGACATTGCTATGTGGATTCCCATGAGATATTAAACAAGCCAGAACCTGGAGAAAGGCAAGGGAAGCCATGAAATGAAAGCCAGCCCTGGAGAAGCAAAATAAGGAACTCCCACAGGAACAGAGGCTGAAAACAATGGAGTCCAGGAACAAGGGACCAGCAGATGCCAGCCACATGGCTTCCCAGCTGACAGAGGTATTCCAGACACATTGGTCTTCCATGAATTAAGATTTCTACCCCTGAATGCCTGAGTTTGGACACTTTTATAGACTTAGGACTGTAAACTTGCAACTTATTAAATCCCCTTTTTAAAAGCCATTCTTTTTCTGGTATATTGCATTCTGGCTGCTTAACAAACTAATACACACATGTTAGAATATTTGTCTATGTATAGAAAGCACAGTGGGAGTGGGATACCAAGATATAAAATAATGAATAAATATGAACAAACAAGAGAAAACCTTGCATGAAGCTATGATGATAATGTACTATGAAGTAAGGAAAATAATTAACATTTTCTATACCTGAGATAAAAAAAAAAACTAAAATGAAAAAAATAGAAGGGAAGGAGTCAGGGAGGAAAAAAGGAAAGAAAGAAGAGAGATGG
The DNA here is from genome assembly GCA_004026745.1 of Myrmecophaga tridactyla. Classification (NCBI taxonomy): domain Eukaryota; kingdom Metazoa; phylum Chordata; class Mammalia; order Pilosa; family Myrmecophagidae; genus Myrmecophaga; species Myrmecophaga tridactyla. The sequence goes on from PVIY010021334.1 coordinate 13,220, forward strand.
AGGAAGGGAGGAGGAAGAAACATTTGAACAGGGACCAGAGTGTGGCCCAGATGAAAAGAAATGAAATAGATGACAAAAGCCACTTCTGCTCTAGATCATAAGACAGAAAAAGGGAATAGTCTTTGCTGCTTTTCATTTCCTACCAAATGATAGTGACATTCAGGATAATGAGCAGGCTTATCTTTCATACACCCTCACTATAATTTGATAATTTCCCACATTGTAAGTCTCACCTTCCAAAGGAAGATGTGAGAACACGCATTTTCTCAGTTCTCTTGCAGTCAGGGTCCAGATGAGTAAATTAGTTCCATCCATCATACATATGCAATTAAAACTTTGGCTGGGAAGTAGCCAATGTGAAAAAGTGTGTACATGGGAATTGAGCTCCTTGATGAACATGTGGGTGGTAGAGTCTGCCTCATTGTGGTTGGCAAGGGCAGAACTCCTGGTATCCAGACCCATATCATGAGCACATATTGTGGTAGTAATACTGAGAGGTGGCAACAGTTGTATTTTTGCCAGAACAGCCCCATAGCATGGTTGGGCATGGTTCTGCCTGGCTGCTGTGCTCCAACTTTGGCTCTCCAGTCCTCCCAGAGACTCTGTGGGCTTTCTGACCTCCTCAAATAACCTCGAGGAGTAGTTTCATCATTTGCAACTAATAACCCTGATTAATATAGGACAATAATCCTTTTTCTTTCCCTTCAAAAATATGTGTTGATGCCATGCACTGCATAATACCTTGCTTTTCCATGATCATGTGAGCTGGTGACTCTGATTTCACGTGAATTATATATAACAGGGTCATATTTTCTGCTAATAAAAATGTTTATGTCTATATGAAGGAATGAAATAGATTAGTGTCCCATGGTGTTTTACACAGAGCATCATGGCTTCTAGGTATTTTCTTTAAGGATCACTACCATAAAAAAGAATCTCATAGATAACTGGTTGTGAACTTGCATCACATTTCCCTTCTGCACTACCAAAGAGGCTTTGTTAAGTCCTTTTCCAAGAATATTGCAAAATATAAAAGCCAGGGACATTTCAGTGCCTCATTATGTTAACACTGTCTTGTACCCAGGATTTCTCTGTTACCAAGTAAGCTTGCTTCGCCTAATAACTTAAGACTTCCCCAAAGCTTCGTGGGCAGTTATTTACCATCCTTCTCTAATACATAATACATAGAGTAGACCTTATGAGTTCAGCCACTGATTTTTTTCATTTGTGCAATTATTTATTTCTAGTGGTCACTTTAAATGTGAATTTATTGCTATGCGTTGAGTATATAATAAAACCCTCTTTTTTTGTTTCCTTGTTGAATTATAGACTTACAGCCCTGGGTGGACATTTGAATAATTGCAGCTGCCATAAAAACATGAAGCTTTCCAAATAAAAATAAAAAAGTCTAAGCTTAATGAATGCTGAGCTTGACACATTCTTATGACTAAAGTTTGAAGCTTGACTTACCAAATTGCCCAACTTTGAGACACACACATAAAGTAAAATTCAGGGACAGAAGCAATTTCATTGTTTAAGAGCTAGAAGTTAAATGGGCTGCAGAGCCAGAGAAGGAGGGGAAGACTCCCCCCTACCGCTTTGTCCTTAAACTAAAGCCTACCTGGCCTCAGCCATTGGAGATGCAATGTGATGGAGTACAATGGAAAACAGACTGGCCCCAGCAGGCCACAGCTCTGGCCCCAGGGCTTGCAGAACAAGTTGTAGGAGCTCTGAAAATTCATGTAATCTTTCTGAGTCTTGTTTTCTTTATTTGCACAATAAGAATTTGGAGTAGATGACATCTAAGATCTCTTCCAGCTCTAAAATTCTATGATATCCTTTTGTGATTTTTGTCTGGCTGCCTTTGACTTCTTATTAAAACATGGTTTAGTCTCCTAATGCTGCTAAAATGCAATACACCATATATAAAATGACTTTTATGAAGGAGATTTACTTAGTCACAATTCTACTAATCTGGGAAGGCACACACCAATGTCGCTGTGCTTCTTTCCTGGCTTCTGGGTTCAAACAGCTTGCCCTGTGGTGATTTCTTTCTGCTTCTCCAGACATTTAGGTCTGAACAAGATCTGAGCTCTGAATTGAGTTGTGCTGGGCTACTGAGCTGTGCTGAATTGTTTCTCTCTCTTTTGATTTCTTTTTAAGCCCACTCTTTGCAGAAGGCATTGCCCTTACCTGACCACAGATGTAATCAGCCATAGATGAAATTTACATGCTGAAGAGTTAGGTCCACAGCAACAGAACACTTGGGCACCATCATGAGGCAAAGTTGACACATGAATCTAGCTACTACAATGTCCACCCCTTGTCAACTTGGCAGCTATACACATCACTTTAAACAATATTTAATCTCTAAATAGAAAACAATAATGGACAATTTTTCCTAACAATGTTCACTTGTCCTGCGTACAACACACTAAATCTTTCCATATGTAAAATACATTCATTTCTGTGCTGCAAAAATGGGATACTCAAATGGAAAAAAAATGAAATGTGACCCCACCATACAGCAAACAAAAATAAATATATTCATTTCATGACAATATCACAAAGGCCTTATCATTTCAGCAACAATACAAATACAATACCAACTGAAAAACAGCACACGATCTCATCAAAGTCAGTTACAGGAATGATCTGTCCTAAAGCAAAATTCTCCTCTGGCTATGGACCTGTGAACTTAGAGAAAATTATCTTCTAACATATAAAGAAGGAACAATCATAGAATAAACAATCTCCTTGCCAGAGGGAGAAACTGGAAGGAAAAGACGGATCACGGGACTTAACCAATTTTGAAAACCTCCTGGACAAACTCCACTAGATTTCAAAGACTGAGAGTCATTCACCCTTGATGCTTTAGAACGCAAGTCTCACCCTTTCCAAGGGCCTACACAGAGACCCTGTTATCTCCAAACACTGGGATGAGGGCTGCAACATTGGGGAACACTGGGGAGACGACCATTCTTTGGCCTCACCCTTCTCAAGTATCTAGGGGGCACCCAGACTCTCTGCCATCCCTGGGATACACACTCAACCCCTTCAGAATAATGGGGTGGCAGCTAGGGTTCCCCAATCTGCCTACCTAAGAGGGTAATGTGCTCTACCCTCTTCAAGTGTTTTAGTTTTATAGCTGCTGGAATGTGATATACAAGAAACAGAACAGCTTTTAAAAAGGGGAATTTAATAAGTTGCAAGTTTACAATTCTAAGGCCATGAATATGTCTCAGTTAAAGCAAGTCTATCTTAATGTCCACATTAAGGCACCAACAAGAGGCTACCTTCACTCAAGAAAGGCTGATAAAGTTCAGGGTTTCTCTCTCAACTGGAGAGGCACATGGCAAACATGGAGACATCTGCTAGTTTTCTCTCCAGGCTTCTTGTTTCATGAAGCTCCCCTAGAGGTGTTTTCCTTCTTCATCTCCAAAGATCTCTGGTTGTGTGGGCTTTCATGGGTCTCGCAGCTCTCTCTCGCTCCAAAATGTTTCCTCTTTTAAAAGATTCCAGTAAACTAATTAACACCCACCTCAAATGGGTGGAGTCATAACTCTATGGAGGCTGTTTAATCAAAAGTTACCACACACAATTAAGTGGGTCACATCTCCAAGGGAACAATCAAAAGGTCCCAGCCAGCAATATTGAATGAGGATTAAAGGGCATGGCTATTCTGAGGTCTACCACAGATTCAAACCAGTACACCAAGACTTGGGGCACCAGAACTCTTCCTGAACATGGAGGCAGAAAACCCATCCTCCACTTTCAGGGCAAACTCATCCCCTCTGCACACACAGGTGGATCTACTCTCATGGTCCCAGTTTTCTTGGTTTTAGACCTTAGCTTCCATGGTTCAGCCTCTAAGGCTGTTTTTTTTTTTTTTTCCTTCCATCTGTCCATTTTCTGTTCCATTTAGTCCAGATTCTTTTTATGCCAGTCACACAAAAAATCTGTTGCATGTAGCATACAGGAATCAAAGCCATTAGGCAATAGGACCTTCCACAAATCTTTTTTGTATAACTTCATCTCCAATTCTGGATTGTCTTGTAATGGCTAACTGGATCCATGTTTGGTTAAATCCTTATGTGGCGCACGATTCTCTGGGGTCCCATTTTCTGGAAGCCCAGGATCTTCCAGAACATCAGTTTCTGGTCTCTTTGCACCCATTAGTTCAGTCCTCAGCCTATCCCTTTCTTGCCTCATTTTATTATAAGCTACAAGGAGAAACCAGACTGCATCCTCCAAATTTAGCTTGGAAATTTCCCCAGGCAGGTATCCCAGAGCATAACATTCAGATTCTCCTTTCCATACAGCACCAGGAACCAATTTTGTCAAGCTTTCTGCCACTTCAAAGCAAGGGTCAGCTTCCCTCCAATCTGCAATAACACATTTCTCATTTCTGTCTTAGGCTTCAATGGAAGTATCTTTAGAGTCCATGTTTCCACCAACAGTATTTTCAAAGCAATTTAGGCTTTCTAGACATGGCAACATCTGCTGGGCTTCTCCCTCCACTTCAGCTGGCCAGCCTCTCCTGGGGAATTCATCAAAGACTTTCATCAGAGTTGCCAGCTCACAGCTTGCCCTGCAGAATTTCTGCTTGTGAGCTCCACGGTTGTGTGAGACAGTTTAACAGAGACTCTTATTTACAGATATCTCCTGTTGGTTCTGTTTCTCTGGTAAACCCTGACTACTACAAAACCTAATTTCGCGAGAATTTAAAGTAGATTCAATTGTCTGTTAGTTAAGTTGTAGTGAAAATGTTTAGACGATAAATGTTAGAAGATAAAATGATTTTTTACTCTCATGGGAAATTTCCAAACACTGTTCAAAACTTATTACAAAGATGAAAGTGTAAATTGGTCATAGAACATTGAAACTATTTTCCATAGATGGTGTATATTTTTGAAAGAAATATATTATGTAGAAAGACAACTTTAGAAGGCTGATCCGGTCTCCTAAACAGATCCAACTTCCAAGCAGTACTAGAATTTACCTTGAAATAAATTTTTAAAAGGTATATGCATACATGGATAGAGGGTTAGATGGATAGAAAGATATATGATAAGGCAAGGTAAGTTCCATTTCACCTGCCTGCAGGTATCTTTCCTCTGACCTGAAACAGATGACTAATATTTCCATCAGGAATCTGTGCACAGCCATTGCCTTCAAAAGACCTTGGTCAAATGCAAGTTACTTACTAACTTTTCATCTGAAGTGTATGAAGCTATAGTAAATTGTGATTTTTTCTAAATTTAAAATATTCTCTCACCTCCATCAACAGAAAACACAATAAACAGATTACGGTTTATCTTTACAATGAAAGAACTCAGCCACAGAAAACTAAAAATTGCTATCACAAGCAATGACATGCATGAGTCTTTAAAACATTCTGAGTAAAGAATGTCAGATTCAGAAGAGTATATGCCTCTTCATTACATTTAAAACAATTTTAGAAAAGATAAAACCTAATATTTCCAGAAAAAACTGATAAAAGTGGTTGCCTGGGATAGAGTGGGCAGCCAATGGTTGGAAAGAGGTATGGGAGAGTCCTCTGGAGTGAAGGAAATGTTCTATGTCTTGTTAGGGGTGATGTTTATACAGATGTATATATTTATACAATCTCATTGAACTGTGCATTTAAGATCTATGCATTCAATTATACATAAATTATAACTCAATACAGTTGTCCATAATTTAAAAAATGCTCTCTTAGTCTCAGACATTCTACTTGTGGGAATGTAACTTGAAACAAATGTTTGGGAAAGCATTTTCCATAATAAGTATTTAAAAACTTGAAATGCTCATGCTTTTGACTCAATAATTCCAATTTTAAAAATTTATCTTAAGACAAAAATAAGAGTTGGGAGACATGATGTACTATATTATGGTCATGGCAATAATATATTTTCCCCAGCATTTTATTATGAAGATTTCAAATAAATAGAAAAGTTGAAATAATTTTGCAATGAATATATTTATACTCATCAGTTTGATTCTACCATTAATATTTTTCTTTGCTTTCACATATATCTTTCTATCCATCTAACCCTCTATCCATGCATGCATATACCTTTAAAAAATTTATTTCAAGGTGAATTCCAGACATTGGTATACTTCTCCTGAAATATTTCAGCATAGATATGATTGAGTAGAGTTCAAATTTTTAAGCTTTGGCAAATTTGACAAATTAAATAAGCTTTGACACACACATACACGTGATCAACCCAAAACTCTAACAAGATATAGCACACTGCTATTACCCCAGAAAAGTCTCACATGGTCCTTTCCCAAAAATCCTTGTCACCACTTCATAAAGGCAACCAATCTTCTGATTTTTTCCACCTTAGACATGTTTTGCTTGTTCTAAAACCTAATACAAATGGAATTTGCTCTTTTGTGAAAGACTTCTTTCACTTATCAATATGTTCCCAAGATTCATTCTTATTGTTGCATGTAGCAAAACCTTTCATTTTTACTGCTGTGTAGGATTCCATTGTGTGAGTGTATCACAGTTTGTTTTTTTTGTTCTCCTGCCATTTCCAACATATTGTTGTGATGAATAAAGCGATTATGAACATTTACGTCTTTTGTAAACATGTGATCTTATTTTTCTTTGGTGTATACCTAGCTTTGGCGTCACTGTGACAAGGGTAGGTATATGTTTCGTTTTATAAGAAATTGTCAGAACTTTTTCCAAAGTGGTTGTACAATTTTGCCCTTTCATCAGTAATGCATGAGAATTCCAGTGGCTCCATGACTTTGCCAACTTTGGGAGTTTCAGTCTTTTTAACCTGAAGCATTTTGTGTGGGTGTGTAGTGGTATCTCATTGTGGTTTTAATTTACATACACCTAATAATTAAAGATGTTGAGCATGTTTTGAGGAGTTTATTTGCCATTTGGGAATCTTCTTTTAGAAAGTGTCAGTTCAAATATTTTATTCATCCATTAAAATTGGGTTTTAATATCCATTCAGAATATGGATATTATTGCCAGATACATATTTTGTGAATATTTTTCCCCAGCTGTAGCTTGCTTTTTATTTTCTTATTGGTATCTTTTGATGAGCAGAAGTTTTAAATTTTGACAAACTCTAATTTAACTTTTTTTTTCTTTTATGCATATTGGTTTCTGCATCTTGTCTAAAAAACTTTGCCCACCTCCCTTGTCATGAAAAAATTTTTGTGTGTTTTCTTTTAAGAGCTTCATGTTTTAAACTTTTAACAAAAGCTCTATAATCCATCTCAAATTAATTGTTGTCTGTAGTATGAGTTAAGGGTTAAGGGTGTTTTTCCAATGTGGATGCCCATTTGTTCCAGTATCATTTGTGGAATAATTTACTTTGCCATTGGATTGCTTTGGCACTTTTGTCGAATATTAACGACAGTATGAGTCTGTATTTTTTGGGCTCTATATTTTGTTTGATTTATTTACCAATTTTTATGTAGTTTAATAGTGAGTACTGAAATTGGATAGCATAAGTCCTCTAACTTTTTAATCTCTTCCCAAGATTTCTTTGACTATTTTGGGTCCTTGGCTTGTCTATATGATCAATTTCTAAAAGCTCACGGGAAAATTGCTCTGAATTTTTAAATCAATTTAGGGAAAATTGACGTCTTTACATTGTTAAATCCTATAATATAGGATCGAAAGCAAACACAACAAAACACTAGCAGTTTTTTTTTCCTTTCTGTGTAATGGAATTCCATAGTTAATAAATCTTATCATGGGTGGCAAAAACATTTGCCTATGTATGTTTCTGGAAGTAGAGCTGAAAACAGAACAAGTAACTGTCTCTGTGTTTACTAAGTGGGAATGAGGAAAATACTACCTGCTTCCAGATGTCCCATCCTGGTATGCCCTGGTTACTCAATATTGCACTATTAGATAGTCATTCTTTGAGTTAATGATTTGGTTCTAGAGTTAGTGGGGCACTAGGCAATGGACTAAACCTGGCATTTGGGCATAAGAGTAAAGAGAACCAAAGTTGTTAAAAGTGCCAGGGGCCATATTTCCAATGTAGCGCAGAGTTGGGCTTACATTCTGAAAAAGGATGATTCCTTAGCAAAGACGAAAAAATGATAGCTAAACTGGCAGCAACGGATTTGTGGATAGTCAAATAGAGCTTTTGTTTCACTTGTAATTATTAAAAATTCTGGAACTCACCCCAATGCTAAATTGCAGCTTGTGTTAGACATTTGGGGGTGCCCAGATGTTGCAGTCCGTCTGGCTGAGTACTTTCTGGTGTGCATATTATGTCATTTTGATTTTCCGTTGGAGAGCTTTGGGACCTGAAATGGGCATCCTCAGGAGGTTTAGAGAAACTTTCTGCCAACCCAATCAACTAGAGCACTGGCTCAGTTAGATTGTTTCCAAAACCGTAGGCATTGTTGTTCCAAAATTAATATTTTTGAATATTCAACACATCCCTGAGGGAATGCAAAGGGCCTCCCCACCTCTGTTTCCCCTGTAAAATAAGTCAGGATGAAGTCTTTGCTGATGAAACTCTTGGCTTCCTTTTGTCCAGCTGTGCTTCTTTGTGGCTTTCCATCTTAGAAATCCCAAAATAGCCATGGAGGCTTGCCTCCAAGGCTAGAGTTGACCTGGCCTGTCTGGCCACCTTCCAAAAGGGTTTTTTATTAAAATATTATTCAGTTTATTTTCTTCAGAGACTGTGCCTTTCCCCCCTTTAGTATTCTTTCACAATTCTAAAGTCTTCCCTATTCTTATCCCACCAAGGATAATGCTTCCTTATCTGGGCATAATAACAGCTTCAGTAAAGAACTCGTGGATGTAGATAACTGTGGGGCCTTCAGCATGCAAGACTGAAGATATCTGAGGTAATGATAGGAAACTATTTGAAACTTTGAAAAAAAAATTGTCCTTCCATCCAGTAATCTTTGCTTCGGTGAGAATTTTGGTTACATTTTCCTTTTCACAAATAAATTGCTCCTGTTGACAAGGTTGGGTGCAATAAGGAGTCCTACCTGCTATGGTACCTTATCATTTCTATCCGGCGAGACCTCACAGCCCAGCTCCCTGTCAGAAGGCAGCACTGAGTTCAGAGAAAGGGCTACAGTTACCTGGTTGGTTTGGCTGCATCTCCTGCTGGGACTGTGAGCTCCTTCAGAGCCAATACTGTGACCCATTCACCTCTCTATTCACAGTCGCTATCCCAAAGCTTTACACTTAAATGTTGAATAAATGAGTGAATTAGATTTGTAGCCAAAAGACCAAAGACCTGGCCCTTCTTCATGACTTTAGCTAAGTATGATAGGGAGAGTCACTTAGCCTTTCTGGACATCTTTTTCATGTGCAAAAATGGAAATAATATTACTCCATGCCTACCTGAGTTATTCAGGATTAAAGAGCGTAACTAATTTGTGAAAAATAGTTAGTTACAAAGAGCTGTGCAAATGCTGCTTATCATTGTGCAAGCCCAGGGCGAAGGGAGCTGACTGTTTTCCTTTCTTCCTGTTTGACTACCCAGAGAAAAACGGAGTTGAGAAAAACAGGATATTCTAGTGCCGATCCTAGTATTTACAGTAGTGTGAGCTTAAACATGTCATTTCTTCAAGCCTCTATTTCCTTTTCTGTGAATTGTGGAGATTATATTAGATATATATTAGATATAATCTAATGCAGGGCCTAATACATTGTACAGCACATTTTGCATGCTTGGGAGATGGTCATAGAGGGGAGTCGAGATGGGGGGAGAAAGGTAGGGGCTTTCAAGTTGGGCAGACCTGACTGCAAAGCTCTGCTCTGCTGCTGAAATTGTGGGAAAATCTTGGAAAAGCAACTTTTATTTTTAAATCTCAATTTCTTCAGCTATAAAATAGGGGTAATTGGGAAATAATATTAATACCAACTACACAGGATCGTTGTGAGGATTGCATGAAATAATGGACACAGAGTGCCAAGCACATGTTCAGCACATGGTGGGCGAAGCAGTTTCCTATTTCCCTTTCCTTCCCTGAATTCAGCAGGCTACCATCCCTCCCCTCCACACCTCCTGCCTTGACAGTCCTTGACAGAGCCCTCTAATCCCAAACACACTGGACAATAGCAAAGGGAGGTTGAGCCCTTCCACCCCCAATCCCATCCTCTAAGGGGGGAGAGAGTAGGCTCAGGTTTCCAGAAGTGTCCTTCTTATTTATTCCAGGTCCTTGTCCACATTTCACCTCATTTTGGCAGCGCTGTTTTCATTTGGAACAAATGGTAACATCTGAAATTATTAATGGCTCTACCAATCTAACAGTCTATTAGTAAGCACCCTTTCCTTGCAGTGTCTAAGTCCCTTGCAACTCTAAAAGCCCATAATCCTTCTCTGACCCTGGCCAGATCTTCTCAGGGCAGCAGCCGGGGTACACAGGCAGGTGAACAGGGAACACTGCTGGTGGCAACTGTCAAACCCTCCTCCAAGTTTGATTTTGTAGATCAGTTCCGGAGCTGCCATGGAGGTGAGGTCTGACCTCTCTGCATCTTTCTCTGCTGCCTGAGGATCTAGAGTTCACTAATCTTTAGGCAGTGTGCTGGTTTGAGAGATATATGTCCCCTAGAAAAGCCATGTTTTAGTCTAAATCCCATTTCATAAAGGCAGAATAATCCCTATTCAATACTGTATGTTTGAAACTGTAATCAGATCATCTCCCTGGAGATGTGATTTAATCAAGAGTGGTTGTTAAATTGGATTAGGTGATGACATAGTCTCCAACCATTCGGGTGGGTCTTGATAAGCTTCTGGAGTCCTATAAAAGAGGAAACATTTTGGAGAATGAAAGAGATTCAGAGAGAGCCAGAGAAGAATGACATAGCCATGTCCAGCCGCCTTTGGAGATGAAGAAGGAAACTGCCTCCCGAGGAGCTTCATGAAACAAAGCCAGGAGAGAAAGCTAGCAGATGATGTCTTGCTTGCCATATGTCCTTCCAGCCAAGAGAGAAACTGTGACTGCATTTGCCATGTGCCTTCTCACTTAAGAGTGAAACCCTGAACTTCACTGGCTTTCTTGAACCAAGGAATCTTTCCCTGGATGCCTTTGATTGGACATTTCTATAGACTTGCCGTAACTGGGACATTTTCTTGGACTTAGAACTGTAAACTAGTAACTTATTAAATTCACCTTTTAAAAAGCCATGCTGTTTCTGGTATGTTGCATTCTGGCAGCTAGCAAACTAGAACAGGCAGCAATTTCCCACATTGTCTGACATTATTTAGAGCTTATTTGTAGGAGGTTGACCCAAGAGCTGGTTGTCTTAAGCCCTATTACCTTTGTCTTCCCCCACATCAACCATCATGATTACAGTGTAGTAATCGGGTTTGGATAATGGTGAATAAAGGCACACCCTAAACCTCCTGAAAAAACTATGGGGGAGAGGTAGAATTATCTTTCCAGTGTCTTTCTCCTGCACTAAATTGTGAACTTTTTGAGGCAAGGACTGTCTGATTCCCAGCACTGTGAACTCAGTTTTCCCATCTGTAAAATGGAAACTATAAAATCTCAGACGGTGGCTATAGGAGGACTGAGAAGTTATCAAATATAAAAAGTATATATACCAATGAGAGGTCTGTTGTAAAATGCAGTATAATTATGAATTTTTACTGATTTATGAAAGTGGATAAGGGAAGAGACAGGGGAAATAATGCTCAGGCTCATCTTTGACTTCAAGATGTCTTGAGGCCCATAGCAGAAAAGAGTGAGGAAGCCCTGATAGACACTCAGAAGCATGGGTTCCCCCTTCAGTTATTTTAATTAGCCAAGTGAACTTAGCCAATGACTTCATTCTCCAAATTTCAGTTTTCCTACATGAGAATGAAAGTGTTGGTTTAAAATACCAACTTTTAGCTCTAAAATTTTCTGATCTTTCATTTGTAATGAATGGTCAATTTCCCCTTAAATCTGAAACCTATTTAAAAAATAATTATCATTTGTATTTTCTGAACAGCTGGATTATATTCCGGAGGACTATATTTTTGTTTTTAAATGTGAAGCTATTTATGAATTTGACACTAAAAGAAAATGTAGCTGTGTGCCAATTTTCTAATATGGCCTAAATTAGAAAGCCTTATAATAGGCAAATTTCCAGAATGATACTTATCTTTCTACCTGGGCATAAGTGTCTTGGGAAGACAATTCAATACCCATATGCATATTCATCAAGGTATTGATACTATTTTTAGGTGTTGTTCTTTTGTCTTGTCTCTGAAAGTTAAGAGCATGCTCTATAATCCACACATATAAAGAATCCTTCGTCTATGATTTAAAAATGACTGGCATAAAGAGAATTGCAACAAAGGGGAAATAAGTGGTTGTACAATAACTGACACTTGAAAAAAATTAAGTGTATTGTAATAAAAGTGCTAAAGAGTGGCTTTTCCAAATATCCATGCTTCTATTTAAATTATATTTCCCTTCTATATATTTTTCATTAACTAAATAATCAGTGGTTTATTCTGTTTCAACTATGTGCAAAGCGCTCTGCTAGGTACTGTGAGGGATACAAAGATACTCTCCCACTCAAGGAACTAACAGCTGATTAGAGGTCCTAGGAGAAACACATGAGTTATTTATAATATAGGAAAGAAAAGGATCAGTTTGCTAAATGATCATCCAATGAAGTACTGTGCTCATCCAGAGGTGAGAAAGATTCTTTCCATTCAGAAAGGTCAGGGGACACTGTGTGAAGAAGGTGACATTTCAATTGGGTCTAAATAGGCGGACAGGAATCTCATGATGGAAATGGGCAAAACAGTTTTTCTTTATTTGGGATGTGGGAGAAGTCATGGAAGGACTAAGACATGGAGTTAAAATGTCAAATTTAGGCATTTTAGTCATTGTGACCTTGACAAACGGGCTAGCAAGCTTGAACTTTATTCTCTAAGCAACAAGAAGCCATTAAAGATGTTTGGACCAAAGGATTAGATTATCATAGTTGGGCTTTAGGAGGGTAATTGTCAGGAGAAAGAAAGATAGAATAAGAAGCAAAGGACCAGTTAGCTGAGTGTCTTGTGAACCGCAGTAGCACATGAGGGAACTCAGGTAGTGACAAGGTTCAGAGGAGGAGTCAAAATATCTGGGCATGGGTACAAGATTAGTTCACTGGTAGAATTCTCACCTGTCATGCAGGAGACCTGGGTTCTATTCCCGGCCCATGCACTTCCCAAAACAAACAAACAAGTAAGCAAAACAAACTAACAAAAATTCAACAAATGGTGCTGCAATGTGGGGATATTGACACAGAAAAATAATGAAATGTGACCCCCTTCATATAGCGTACCAAAAAAAAAAAAGTGAAAAAAGAATGTCTGGGAAGACAGTGGCACAATGAACACAAGCTGGGAACACAGACAGAAGATGATTACAGAGATTTAGAGATGTGAGTGTGAGATCCAAGGACATCTAAATAGAGGTGACCAGAAAATAAATTCAGAATATATGAAGGACATTTGGAATAGGTTAGGATTGGCTATAGATTTGGTATTTACTGGAGTTGGTGCTATAATTGAAGACATAAGGCTGAATAGAATTGCCAAGGGAGATATCATACAGAGGGAAAGGGGGAAGAGAGCATAGACCATCAGTAGGGAGAAGGAGGTAGAAAAGAGAAGTAAAAGGTATCTTTTACAGAAGTAAAAGAAGAGACCATAAAAGTATGGAGTTATAGAAAGAGAAGGGCACATTAAGAGGAAAGTAGATACCAGTCTGTGCTACTGAAATTAGTGCTATAAATTTCAAAAACTGAACCACCACTTGAATGCTACAGATTTTGGGGAAATATGGCCTGCTGATGCCTTTGTGTTGGACCTCTAGCCCCTAGAATTGTGGGGCCAAGTGAACTTAGCCAATGTCTTCATTCTCCAAATTTCAGTTTTCCTGAATTTTCATTTCCTACAGGAGAATGAAAGTGTTGGTTTGAAATATCAACTTTTAGCTCTAAAATTTTCTGCTCTTTCATTTGTAATAAATGGCCAATTTCCCCTTAAATTCCCAGTTATTCCATAAGAGTGACTACCAAAAGGAGTGGCTTAGTTCAATGTCCAAGGTGCAAGAAGAACGTACTTCTATTTGTAATGGCTCTAGGTAACTGCAGAGCCCCAATGCAGTCAAGAAGCCAGGCGCCATCATTACAAAGCAACATCTTCCCATATTCACTTACTGAGCATCCTGCTTCTCATTCAGCCTCAGCCCTTCACTTTCTGGGTCCCCAGTGTTTGTGCTGATTTCCCAGAACACTTCACCCTAGGTCTTCTTGAAACCTTTTCTTTCTCTGGGTTTATCCTGAATGCTTGAAGAACAAATGATACCTCCCCTGTCAGAAGGCCATCTGACACTCCAGGTAGATGGTATAGCTGCAAGATAAATGTGACTCAGTTCCATTTGGAGAAGTACACGAGACCAAGTAGTGAGAGATCTCTGTGAATTTTGCAGCTTTGGAAATGGTGAAATCTATTTTCAAGTGAAAAATCAAGGACAGAAGGTAAAAAAAATTAGAATCTGGATTTATTTAAAAACATAAAAAGCAAAGCACTATAAAAAATTGAATGGAAAATTTTCTTGCAAGATTAAAATGCAAAAGCAGTTTTTTACAGGTTATGTCTCAGTTTGCAAGGGCTGCTATGACAAACACCACAGAATAAGTTGGCTTAAAAAACAGGATTTTTTTGTCTCACAATTTTGGGGGCTAGAGATTCAACACCAAGGTATCAGCAGGCCATGCTTTCCCTGAAGTCTGTAGTATCCAAGTGGTGGTTCAATCTTTGCCAACATCACATGACAATATGTGTCTTATATTCCCTTTTGACTTCTAATTCTGTGTCCAACTTACTGTGCTTATAAAAACTTCAGCCATATTGGCTTAAGCCCCACCTTCACTCAATTTTGCCACACCTTAACTAATAACATATTCAAAAATCCTATCTGTAAATGGGGGAACACCTGCAGGACTGGGGGCTGGGACTTGAATATGTCTTTTGTGGGGGGAGATGATTCAATCCCCAGAAGGGTTTTTTTTTTGGTATGGGCAGGCACCGGGAATTGAACCTGGGTCTCTGGCATGGCAGGCAAGAATCCTGCCTGCTGAGCCACAGTGGCCTGCCATCCCCACAAGGTTTTAAATTGCATATGGCAACATTTTTCCATTTTGATAAGTTTTAACAAATGTACATAATCAAGTGATCACCACCACGGTCAAGATGCAGAAGAGTTACAGAACAAAAAATATTTCACTCAAGCTCCTTCATAGCAGGGATTATTCAATAGACTATTCCAGTTTCTATTAAAGAAAATGCCACAGGATTTGCTGACGGATTGGGTATACAGTATGGGAAGAAGAGCCAAGGATGATTCCAAAATTTTTCCCTGAGTACTTGAGTATGAGAAATGAATAGTTTCGTTTCAGATGTTGAGAAGGAGTTTATATAATCAAGACAAAATTTAATAAGTGGATAAGCATTTAGAAGACTGGTCACAATAAAGAACAAGGAGATGCTTATTGAAATAACAATGAGATGCAATTTTGCATCTACTAAAGTTAACAGTAATTGGAAGAGTTGATTCTACCTAGTGTTGATTGTGCTGTGAGAACTTATCTTAGCTCACACTGCAAGTAAGTGATAAAGAGAAGACTTGAATACAAGTAGGATAACTCCGAAGTCCAGATTCTTACTTGTAAGTAAAACCATCCAAAATTATGCAAAAGTTAAGGGTGATTAGGATGGATATGGGATGTAAAGAAGAGAATGACATAGTGTTTGTTAAAAAAGAAAGAAAATGCAACAATTTTTCTTGCTATAGTTATAGCTGCATGAAACTATATATACATGTGGAGAAAGACCAGAAGAAAGTACAAAAATAAGCTTTTATATGAGACCATTCAATACTTCAGTTAGGAGTTTATTTGTTATTTTGACAAATATATTTCAACTGAGTGACTGAAGAAAGTTGAGAAGTAAATGGAATTGAAAAGGGAGAATAGAAGGAGATGGAAACAAGACAGACTGATCTTTCAGAGTTTGGTGGTATAGGGAAGAAATTGAATTTGTTTTTCCTTGAAGGGAGACAGGATATCAGGTGGTTTGAATCAAGGCAAGGAAAAATAATCAAGGGAAGAGAGAAAGAAATGAGGGGGAGAGAGAGAAAAGAAGGTGATGGGGGAAAGAAGGGAAGGAAAGTGAAGAAAGAATGCTGAAAAGGTAAAGAAAGGATCAAATATAGAATGGCTTGCACATAGTAGTTGTTCAAAATATTTATTAAATTAAGAGTTAAAGCTACTGATGGGTACCAAAGACATGGTTATTATCTGCCAGAGCTCATTTTGTTTTGCTTTGTTTCGCCTGCGTGTCTATGTGTGTGTCTGCATGTGCAAAATGGAAATAGCTTTATTTTTCTGAATATTTATGCATACATACTTATAATATATATATTTAGAAGGCACAATAAGTAATAAAGAAGAAAATAAAAATCATCTGCAATTCTACCTAAACAAAACTGTGGTTAGAATTTTAGTATAAAGCCTTCTTGATCACTTCCATTCATATATGCATATATGTATGTAAATTTATACTTTTTTTTTACAAAGGTAACATTATAATATCCTTTTAGTCACTCAACAATATGTCATAAACATTCTTTAAGATATATCTTCCTCTTTAATGATTGTATAGGATTCTGCTGTATAAATGGATATAATTTATTTAATAAATCTCTATTAATGGACTTCGGGTTATGTTGGATTTTTAGTTACTATATAAAACATTGTGATGAATAATACACGCACAATATACAATTGTCCATTTGTTTCTTTAAGGTAAACATTGAGGTAGAGTTATAGAGTCAAAGAGTACGTACTTTTAAACATAAATTATTATTCAAGTGCTTCCCAGAAAGTTTGTAAACATTTTTTCCTCCCATCAACACAATGCAAGAATGCCTGTGTCTTCCACATCTTGCCATCTTGGGTTATCAGCCTTCTTTTGAATTGTTCAGGAGGCCATTGTTGAAATGCATGCTCGGAAATCTCTCCTTTCTAAAACGTAAATATATATTTTAGTTTCCTAGGCTGCTCAAAGAAAATACCATGAAATGGGTTGGATCAAACAATGAGTTATTCACTCATGGTTTTGAAGCCGTAAAAAATATCTATATCAAGGCATCATCAAAGCAATGTTCTCTTCCTGAAGACCATGTGCTGGCAATCCTTTGTTCCTCTATCATATGGCAAGGCACATGGTCTCTCCCTTCTCTTCTAAATTTCATTTTATGTGGCTTTCTTTCTCTCTATCTGAATTTCATTCTCTTACAAAGGACTCTTGTAATAGGATTAAGATCCATCCTGATTGAGGTGGGTCACACTTTAACTGAAGAAACCTCATCAAAAGGTCCTACTTACAATGGGTTCGCACCCATAGGCATGGATTAAATTTATGAACATGCTTTTCTGCGGACATACATCTCCACACCACCACGATATGTAGTTTGTCTTAGGAAGTATCTAGAAGCTCTTCTGGAGGATGTTCCTAACGGTGGGAAGCAAAACTCAATTTGGTTTTAGTGGTTTCTGGTAGATCTGAGAGAGTTTGCAGAGTTTTATATCTGTCATATCCTGATGTCTAGTTTGCTCTGGTTGGCAAATGGAGTAATTAACCTATGTAGGTACTTGATAAACATTTACAAACAGATTTTGAGCAATCTAGGGCACCATAGATTTTTCTCTCCTGTGTGCATCTAAAATTGTGACCATTTTTTCTCCTTTACTTTGACTTTTTTAAAAGAAAAAAAAAACGCATTGCCTCTCAACCCTGTGAAAATAAGCATAGAATCACAAGAAAAAACTTCATTATTTGAAATTTGATTTGCGGTTTCGGCAAACATTTAGGCATTAATTTAATTTCAGACAAACTACATAATTCTAGCAATTTATTATGTATCTAATTTGCACTAAGGGATACCAGTAATATTTCTTCCAGTATTTTAGTAAAACATTAAAATATATATTTACTATTCTTAGTCACTTCCCTTAAAAAATAAAATCTTTTCAGCCTCCATGTAAAGTGGCCAAGTATCTAATTAGGTAACCTGAAATTCAGCTGCATTGAGTTAATAAGTACCCATGGCAAGTATTAACCAGAATATTAGATTAACCAGAATATCTCATTCCTAAACAATGAGAAAAATACTTGGAAGTTCATGAAATGAGCTGTCAAAGTGGTTTGGTAAATTTCTAAATAAGGTCATTATATTTGTATGTTCTTGCTAACCTTTGTGATGGTTAGAAACAAACTATACCCAAATTTATCTTCCTTATTTTTTGCTGTTTTATCTCCAGGGAATTTTTTTTTCCTGAAACTTTCCATGGTTACTTTCAGCCAAAGAAAAATTATAGGATTATGGATTGCAGGAATTTATATATTTTTGTTTGTTTCTCAAAGGTTAGAAAACTATTAGCTACATGCATATACATCATTCTTTCATACATAAAATATAAAAGAATATATACTACATATATATATATATATATATATATATATATATATATATATTCTGTTCCCATTTTTAAAGACTTTGTGGCATATTGGTAAAACAAAATGGATGATATTTCAGTAATCTTAATGAGTTATTTAGCCAT
Source organism: Myrmecophaga tridactyla (assembly GCA_004026745.1). Lineage (NCBI taxonomy): Eukaryota > Metazoa > Chordata > Mammalia > Pilosa > Myrmecophagidae > Myrmecophaga > Myrmecophaga tridactyla. Next base: position 31,851 of record PVIY010021334.1, read on the forward strand.
TCTTCCCACAACTGAAAATACTTTTCTCTGAAGAGGAAGCAACGAACAATTGTAAAGATATATTTTTAGTTTCCACTAAAATGCCAGATGAAATGTAACTGATGTGCTTTATGGGAAAACATGCACATTTCATGATATTTAGTAAATTAGCAATATTCTGGAGCTTAGTTGTCTGAAATTAAATTGATAAACTCATATTTACACAAATCCCTGTGCTTATTTTCAAGGAGTTTAGAGGTAAGTGCATTTATATTTTGTTAAGAAAAGCAACTAAACCCTTAGAAGAAATGAAAGTAATGTAAAGATAATGATTAATAGTTAGCTCAAAGTGTTACATGAAAATTAACTAACCTAATGTATGCAAAAGGGTACACACTGGATTTTGCATGTGACTAGTACTCAGTATCAGTATAAGTGGAGTCATGCTGCCTGGATTCAAATACCAGCCCTGTTGTGTTAGCTACTTAAATTCTCCTGCCCCCTGTTTCCTTATGGAAGATGGGAAACCATTACCCAAACTATAGAGTTACTATGAGGATGAAATAAATGCTCAGAAGAGTGCCCAACACAGAGTAAGTTCTCACCAAATGTTAACCATTAGTTTTGATTATTAACACCCCTAAGTAAAGCGTCCTGCTTGGGTCATTTTTAGTTACCAATTAGCTGCAAAAATTAGGGGCAATAAAGATAAGGTCTCATTTTTCTTTCGTCACTCCCTCCCTTTCTAGATTTGTATAGTACACTTGAAATCCAGGTTCTGTAAATATCATTGTCATGATGCATAAGTAATTTGTGAATTCAAGTGGTAAGAATTATGGTTAAATTGGTCATTGACAGAAATGAAGAGAAAACAAAGAATGCCTCAGTTCATTCAGAGGAATCAAAAAGGGGAAAATTAGGTGTTTTTTATTTACCAATGTACTATATATGAAATGACTAATTAGCCATGTACACCTTCTCAAATACAAAGTGTTTCTAAAAGGAAGAATACGTGTAATCCTCAAATCTGCCTTTTTCTATGAACATCAGGGATTAGAAACAACACAACAGCGAAAGCATATTGGTGACTGCTTGCTTAGCTGCTTTTGGTTCTAAAGCCATTTGAAAAGCAACAATGCCACCTGTTGGATAGAGGAAGCAAGACCGATAACAATTCTCACTTGGTTATTGAGCAAGTATTTATTTATGCCTCCTCTGGGCAAAACAGTGTTGAGCTGTAGTATGAGGAAGGAAGAAAGATGAAAAGCAGTCCCCATTTGCAAGAAGCTTACTATCTAGTAAAGTAAATGAAAGGTTGTTGCCCGGATAAGTCTCTATTTTAAAACATGACCTTTTGTTTCCCCACTAAATCCTTCCAAGGGTTACATTCCCTCTCTTGGCACTTGTTCTATTGTTCTTTTGCACTGCTTGTGTTCACTTTCCAAAAACAGCAGTATCAAACACCTGTCATTTAACCAAGAGGAGACATCACTTTTGATTAAAAAAAAAGTAATGACACCCACCTGCTTGTGGGATGTCAGCAACTTTTTATCTCCCTCTACTTGTCATTGCCACATTGTCATAAATCTCTGAAATGTTGTCAAGAAAGGAAAATAAGGTTTGATGTCCTTAGAGTGCTGATATATGTGTCTTATTCCTGTCTTGGGAATCCGGCTCTTTCTTGGGGACAGATTCAGTTTCTTTAGAGTTGGAAATCTCACTATTGCTCAAGAGGCACCTTGCCACATCGAAATGAATTCATCTAAAGCTGAAACACTTGATGATGTTACTTTTCCATTGCTAGTACATTGCTAGGAAGCAAATAACAAAGAAGCGTGGCTAGGCATCAGGAAACAGAGAAAATCTGGAATTGCTTGCTGCCGTTGTTGTATTTGTTAAAAACTCAAGTGGGCATAGCAGGTGGGTAAGAAAAGTCATATAATCAAAGAGGAAGCAGGATCTAACAGAAATAGGCGTCTCTGCTTGAGCAAGATATTTTATCTAAGCCCTCTATTAATTGAGAATCAGTGTTGTTATCCTGGTTACAAAGGCCATCCTGCAAGAATGAAGTCAAGGTAAGTGTGCGTTCAGAACAGTAGAAGACAAATGTGTGTGTGTTTGAATGTGTGTACAAAAATAACTACAGTATAAAGCAATGTGTAATGTAATCATGTGAGTGATTTGGGAATATGAATGCCATATAAATTCCACGTGAGATAGAAGCTGAAATTATAAAGGTGAGGGAAAAGACTGTCTGGGTTCCCATTAGAAATAATCCACCTGTGTATGGGAATCATTTTAGGACTATCACAATATATTTTTATTCTTATGCTTCCAGATACATGGTAGGATTGCATTTTCCTGCCTCATTTGAAGCTAGACATGACAATATGATTTACTTTGACTAGCAATATGTGAGGGAAAACAGCTTCTAACTTCCAGGAAGTGGCTTTAAAAGCATTTGAAGATTCACCGTGTTCATTTTTCTGCCTCAGCAATTGTAGATTCAAATGTTGAGATGGAGCTTCTCTAAATCTGATCCACAGGTAACCAGGAGGACCCAAATCCCCCTGCTGATCCATTTTGGATATATGCTTTTGCTGTGCTAAAACATCAAGATTTTTAGATTTGTTTGTTACTGCAGCATAACCTAGTTCATCCTGACTAATACACAGGGTTTCCATGGAATATATGAAGTGATTAGTTAACAACTGGAAAAAAAAATGAAGGACAATATAAAGAACCTAAAATTAAAATGTATTAGTTTTGGGGAAAGAGCTTATTTAGTAAGTTTTATAGAGATGTTTCATGTGCAGTCTACAAAGTTAATAATAACATAAGAATTGGTTTAGAAATGTATTTCTAAATCTTAGTCTTCCTCCCACTAAATTACATTTTGTTTCTTTCTTTTCCTAACTTTCAAAAGTGGCAACAGCAACAATAAAAACCACCACCACTACTAAAACACAGAACTACTTTTCAGGTATCCCCTTTCTCTCTCTGGCATAAATATCCTTTTCATTTCCCATAAACGCAATCCCTTGCCTCTACTTTTGTTCACATGGGGTGTCTTTATACATAAGCCAGAGCAATCTCATTAAAACATAAGTCTGACCATGTCACTCCTCTGCTCTTATGGTTTACCATCCCACTCAGAGGAAAGTCAGCCCTTGCCATGACTTAGAAGATCCAACCTAAGTTGGCCTTAGCGCTCTCTGATTTCATTTTCTTCCCTCTCCTCACCTCTGGACATAGTTGTTCCTCAAATATATCCAGCCCACTCTTGCCCAAGAACATTTGTAGTTATTGTTCCGTCTTCCCATAGATATCTTCATGGCTCACTCCCTTGCTCTCCTAGATTCTGCTCACTAAGATCCTCCTTGATAACCTTCCACACTTGAGTGGCTGCCCCATTAGACTTCATTTTTGTCTGTAGCCTTCAAGACCATGTGAAACGCTATATACTTGCTCATGGGTCTGTTCATAACATGGTTCCTTGACTAAAACATAAGGTCCTCTAAGGCAGGAATTTTGTCTGTTTTGTTCTCTGTGGAACTTCGGCACCCAAGAGAGTACCTGGCAAGTAATACGTGCTCGGTAATAAACTTGGATTCTCCTCTTAATGCTGAACTTCTCTATTTCCTATTCTGTGTTCCTGACCTTGCCACAGGACATCCACTATGCACTCCAGAAACAGGCTCAGAATCCCAGCATCCCAGCAAGAAAGTACAGGAAAGAAATATCAAAGGGCTTTTTTTGTTGAAGTTTCCAAATACAGTCCATGGCAAAGTTTGTGCCTTCCCATGGAAGAAAGAGATAAGCAATGGCAAAATACCAGAGTTTTACATAAAGCTGATTTTTAAGAATTTATTTTTAAAAGTGAGATTGCATCCTAAATTTTTGATGCCAAAGTGACCTTTCATTTGTGTTATGGTGATGGAGTTTGATGATAGTCTTTCTGTTTTGTTGTTTATTTGCTTGTTGGCTTTTTCCTTTTTATTGTCCTTCCTTACCAAGATATAAAGTTGAGAATCCTCAATAATTGTCAATTTTTAAAAATTCTAGAATCGTCTGTTTCAAAAAGTAGGAAACTGAAGCCAAGATAGATGTCATGACTCCTGGGGTTTCATCGATCTAGATTTTAGCAAAATTAGAACTAAAATTCTTGCCTTCTGACTTCTAGCCAATTCTGTTTTCTCTCTGTAAAATTCTTTCCCCAGGAAACCCTTTGGGATTAATCCCTTCCCCACTTGGATTCTACTATGTGCTTTATCCCATGATATTTGCTCTTTTGTTCTAGTAGAAAATCAAGGCTCCTCTTTCTTGTTTTTCTTTCCTTATTTTTGCCTAAAGCAAGTGTTAGGCTTGAGATCAAATACTTCTATTTCTTGCCATGCCCCCAAGAAGAGGACATTGCCATAACTCAGTCAAAGGCCTAATACTGTTTATTGGTAACTGCAACAGGAAATAGAGATTTTATTTTTCTCCTTTTAGAAATTTTACTAAGGATTAGAAAATTACTACCCTCATGCATCATTGCTATTAAAAATCAAAAACAACAACAAAACACTCAGAGAGCATAGAATTAAATGAAAAAGTCCCAAACTCTTTCTTCCCCAGAGAAAACCATGGTCAGTTATTTCCAAGTATCTCTCCAGATCCTTTCTATGCATTTACATATATAAATAAGCAGTGTTCCAGGAATAGCATATGCAAAACCTGTATGCTTGTGAAAGAAAAAAATACATATAGGAAAAAAATGTATTTGTACCACCATGTTAACAGTGGTTATTGTCCAAGTGATTATATCCAAGAGTGACATATAACTTTTATATCTATAAAAATGGTATTTAAAATATGACTAAGACACAGCAAACTGAGTTTGTATGGTATATGCAGGGGAGTCAAAGAGTTTAAGAAAGTCAGTTCTAATATAGTAGGGAGAATGTCAGTGTTGGAAGCAAATAGAAAGGATTGGATTACCTTACAAATAAAAGTTAGGACAAGTTAAAAGGGCAAGGGGAAGAGCATGGCTGTGTGCAGTACTTTCCTGGATGTAATTTTGTCCAGTAACCTCCTTTTCTGTCTTTGATGATGTTTTGTATATTTCTCAGATGTGAGTGTGCACATGCACATGTATGCATGTGTGTGAATGGTTCTGCAAATGTCCATCTACCTTCTAAACTTTACTGTAGATCACGTTACCCTCTTAACCAGGACCTGCACAGTACTCAGCATTAAGTGACCATTGGATGTCTTGCCATGTTGATCTCTCAGCTGTTAAAAACTCCTTCCCAATCCCTAGTATTATATTGGCCCATGAGCTCCCTTCAAATATGTTTCTTGTTGTCTTGGCATTTGATCTGTGAGCAGAGCAAAAGTGCCACGTCCATGCCAAGACACATTCAGCAAGAACCAGTCATCACGGCTGGCAAGGAGAATGGAATGTGTTCCTTTTGCAGAAAGCATGGCCATGAAAGGGGGTTCAACAAACAGCTGACTCGAGCACTTCCCACTCACCAGCATGTACTGACTCTCATTATAGGAGCCGACTGGGCCCCACCGTGAAGTATTCATTATTAGTAAACTAAGAAAATCACAGAATTCCTATATCAAAAGGGACCTGAAAGGCATTTTAATCCAACATTCTCTTTATAGTTAACTGATCGAAGAACATTAGTAATTTATATGTTACATTTATGGTGAGGAAGCTTTTTTCACGCATTTACCTAATTGAAATCTCTCTCCTTGGAAGTTCTACCCATTGACTGATCATTACCTAATTTTTGAAAATCAAGCTCATTTATGCCAGGTTTTGTGCGTATGGTGCTGATGCTAGAGAGATTGGTGAGGCATAGTTCCTACTTTCAACTGTCTCATAGTTGGTTTGCTTTGGAAGATAGTCATTTAGCATATTATTGTAATGCTGTGTGTTATGAGAAATGATAGATATTTGTGTATAGAAGCAGGGTAGATGAGCAATTAACCCAATTTAAGCTTACTGGATGAAGGAAGGGAAGATTTCTGGATTATGTGATATGTCACCTCTCTCTAGTTTGTTAACCATGCAGCTGTTAAACCAGCAACTCATCAAGTCAACTAAATCATCCAGCCCAAACCTCTCCATCTTCTCCATGGACATCATAATCTTGACTGAGGTTATCTTGACTAAATCCCCATCATTCTTTCCCTATCAATTCTCACCCTTTGTGTAGCAGGAATAAAATTTGAAAAACTGACCCTAGTCCTGGCCATCATAACCCTTTATCCCTTGCCAGGAGCCCTAATCTAAGTCTATCAGGGCACAACATTCCATTGATGGCAATCACTGGTGAAGGAATGGGAACGTTTTGACGGGAAGGAATTATGTTCAGCGTTTGGGAATGTGCTCTCTTTTATTTTTTCTTTCCAGATATGAACGAGGAAACAAGGAAACCCTGTTTCCTACTAGTGAACAACTTACATTCATGATGAAGCCAACAGAGTAGACAGAACAGAGAGATAGAAAGAACCTGGCTTCTTGATCACATTGTTTACTTGCTAAATCAACCAAACCTGACACAAACTTCCAGTCACTGTACTTACTATTGTAGCCAATTTGATTTGGGTTTTCTCTTACTTGCATCTAAAAGCATCCTACTTGATTAATTTGTCAAAGGCCTTATTAAAATTAAGAGATATGTTATCTGTAGTTTCCCTCTAAATAGCCAGTTTAATATTAAGAAAAGAAAGAAAGTTTCTTCAGTGTTTTTTTTGTGTGTGTGTGAATCAGTTTTGGCACAAATGTTTCCAAAGGCACATTTTTCCTGGGGAAATGTTCTTGATTCACTTAGAATATGGATAACAGTTGGAAGTAATTCAGCTCCACAGGTATTGATTACATGTCAACATTTTGCTCTGCATTATGCTAGGCACCAAGGTAAATGCAAAGTGGTTCTGAATAAGATATGGTCCCTTTCTTTAAGGAGCCTAAACTACTTTGGAAATCAATTGTAATATAAGGAGCATAAGCTTTGGTATCATATATTCAGTTTCAAACCTTGCCTTGCATAATATATACCAGGCACTATACATATGCTGTCTCATTTAATCTTCACAGCAACCCATAAGGCCATTATTTATGGATGAGGAAATTGAGTTCAAAGAGGTAACTAATTTTCCAAAAGTGACTTGTCAGACATGATGGCGCTGGGAAATGACTATAGAATGGAGTCCAAGACCAGACGTATAAGCAGTGGTGAGGTGGGATCTGAATGTGCCCTTCACAGGCAAACACCCCAGACAGCCAATTAATGTTTTATTGTAGTTCTCCCATCTTGGAGATCTGCTCTGAAGTCAAAGGTGGTGCTCAGTTAGTCTCTTAGGGGGGAAAACTCCAAAATCAGGCAAAAGCTCCATCTGATGGCAATTAGTGCAAAAGGCAAGAGCATTATGCCAAGAATTTTTAGTTATTCACCCATTCAATGAAGATTTATTATACCTACTATATGACAGACATTGTACTAAACAGTGAAGAATACAACGATTCATGGGATTTAGTTTCTGCTCTTCTGTGACCTTTTAAATAACAATAACTGCCATGTATCAGATGTCTACTAAGTGCTAGGCATTTTTTATAAGTCATCTGTATGTCTTAAACAATATTGCAGTTCCCATTCCATGGATGGGGAAACTGAGGCTTGCGAAGGCCATTTCCAAGTCCCCTAAGCAAAGCCAAGATGTGAAAGCAAGTCTGACCCCAAAGCTTGTGTTCTATTCACTGGGTCTCTCAGCCACACAATTCAGAATCCTACACTTGAATGAGAGAAGTAGTTCCCAAGAAGGTGGTTCTTTTTTATTACCTATTCCCACCATCTAACTTCTATGCCACTCAGCACCAAGTGCCTATCAAAGTGCTGTGTTTACTGCAGGCATTCGATAAACTCACATCATTTATTTTCAGCTCTGTAGCAGAAACTCTATGATCTTCCCCTGAGGCTTATCAAGTGGTTGATTTTTGGAAACATGAGGTCTGAGGCATTATAATTCATGTTCTGTTGACCATAAAAGGCTTTTTGCCTCTGGTGTAGAACTGGTTAAATGATTCAGATTCAACGAATGCATTTTGAATGCTTCCTATATATGGCATGTCTGTGGTTATATGTGCTCTAAATGACCACTGAATGTCTTGCCATGTTGATTTTTCAGCTGTTAAAAACTCCTCCCCAACCCCCAGTATTATATGTGTTGGTCCGTGATTTCCATATTGCAAATAATGAATTTGAAGCTGAAGCAAGTTTCTCAAGATCACCCACATTTTAAATGTAAGTCCAAGAGTCAAAATCCTGCTCTGTCTGTCCATCATACTTTTGAGTACATGTCCAAGTTTTCAATATATTTTTCAAGAATATGTTCAAGTCTGGTATATTTTCTGCTACACCAGATGTGACGGTCGAGGGATTTGTATGGTGAGAACAACTTTTATTTAAAGCATATACTTTTTCTTCCTCTCATTCTACTTCCATTATAGCTTTTGGAATATTTTACGTCTATTCAACCTCTATTTTTTTCCTTAGTGTCTCATAATTACTGGTCCTGGCTCCAAGTTCTGCCCCATAACTATTCCCAGAGGCCATCCCTTACGGTGCTACAGCCTGTCTCTTACTTAAGTTTTCATGAGAAATGTCTCCTTTGTGGCATTTACCAAAGGAAAAAAAAAAAAAAAGAAGAAGAATCTCCCAAACCTCTCTAAATAGCATAAAGTAAAGCGTTTCTCAAAGTCTTAAAGCGTTTTTTCTTCCTTTTTTTCCTTTTTTGTTTTTCCAACTTGTATGATTCCTTCCATCAGTGGGAGCTGGACAGCTTACTGCATGAGAAGTAATGGAGTAAGCTTTCTTTGATACTTCGGTGTGAGAAGGACAGTGCTTTGTTCTTCTCAAGCCTCACATAATCTCTTGAGAACATTTTACTCTCAGAAAGAAGAAAATATCAAAATGAAATATGTTAAATTTATTTTAAAAATTAATGAAATTTCTGAGAAAACTCAATAGCAGTAAGGAGTTTATTTGGTTAAGGCCAAAATGGTTTTCATGACTATTCCTATATGAAGTGCTTAATAACAAATCAGATTTTTCTTTATTTCTTCTATCAATCCAGCCCACCTTGAAGATCCAACAACCTTTGACTGCCTCATATGACAAAGTCCTTTAGTTCTTTAGTAAAAGATATTAAATTCCTTGCATTTATTAGCACTGAGCAAAGCAAAAGGATGGCTGAATTACCCCTTACAATCCAGGAGTTTGCATGATATTTTAAAATATAAGAAGTATAGATCAGCTGTTACCAGGTTTAGAGTATTTGTAAACCAGAAATAATAGTAGACCCCTCTCTAGACTCTTAAAGACTTAGTCCAAATTTTGAAAAGCATAGCTTCTGGCCGTATGAGCCAACTTGAATTTCCCCAATCCAGGTGAGCTGACTTGGAGGCTATATGGACCTCAGAAAAGTATATTCTTAAATTTAATCCATTCCTGTGGCTGTAGACCTATTGTAAGTGGGACTTTTGATTACATTATTTCAATTGAGATGTGACCCACCTTATTCAAGCTGGGCAATAATCCTTATACTGGAGTCTTTTATAAAAGGACAATACACAGAGATGAAATAGAGAGAAACATCCAGATAAGTTTAGAGAAAAAGCCATGGATGGAGAAAGCAGAAGCTGAAGCAATGAAATCCAGCAGAGAAGGACTTGCAGGAGTCACCATGTGTCTTGCTATCTGACTAGCACTGCTAACCCATCTTCAGAGAAGGTATCGCCCTGTTGGTGCCTTAATAGGGACATTTTCACAGCCTTAGAACTGTAAATTTTTAAACTAATAAATCCCCATTATTAAAAGTCAGTCTGATTCTGGCTATTGCGTTTTGCCATCTTTAGCAAACCAAGAGACCAGGGACAGCAGCGGACCACGGGATGGTCAGCCATTTGCCTAATAACTGCCTCTCTGTTTTGAGATTGTTTGGAACCAGGGAAAGAGCCAAAAGGAAGCTTGTCTCTAGCTCCATCCTCTTCTTCCCTCCCCCATACTACTAATTTTTTTCAGAACCTATATATTAATTAGCTTTTGCCACAATATTTCTGAGTAACAAATCATTCCCAAAACTCAGTGGCTTAAAACAAAAGTCATTTATTTTCACTGGTTGGTGGGTTGGCTGAACTCCAATAGAAGTTAGGCTCCACTGGGTGGATCTGCTACATGCTGCAGTACCCTAGAAGGCCGAGCAACTCACTGCAGGTCCGTGGAACAGTTGGGGTGGCTCTGCTCTACATGTCTGTCAATGCCCTGGGGTCAGAGAGCTATCTAAAGCCTGATCTCCCATAGGTAGCAGAAGGAAAAGGGAACACAAGGAAGCCTGCGAGGTCTTAAGCCTAGGGATGGGACTGGCCCACTGTCACTTCTGCCCAGAGGACCTAAGCAAACCCAAAGTCTAAGAAGCACAGAAGTATACACCACCGACTGTGAGGCTGTGGCAAGGATGTAGTGGGTGGGAAGGGGAAAGAATGGGGTCAATCATTCAGTTGACCAACCTGAATCACCCCTAACCCTAAGGTAAACAGCCCTCCCACCTACACAATTTGAAGTTTCTTTATTGGAAGGACTTTTCTTCCTTCATTTTTCATCATCATTCAGGGTTCTAAATCCCTTCTATTTCTCCCTTAGCCAGAGTCCAGAATTCACCATACCTCTGTCTTCTTGCAATTTCCTGCCCTAAACTGGGAAACCTTCTCCC
>PVIY010021335.1:0-42598 GCA_004026745.1 Myrmecophaga tridactyla
AAGAGGGGAAATGTTTCAGGTGAACAGGAAAATGGCTAAGGCCAGGGACAAAGAGATGGATATGGGACTGCAAGACTCTGAGGAGCTAGGAATGAATGGTGTACTTAGATCATATTGACAAACCAATCTGGCCAGAGACAGCAGAGCTAGAGTGGTATTAAAACACGCTTAGAATGCCAGAGTCCTTTATTTGCATGGGGGGTTGGCTTTCTTCTGCTTCGTCCTTTTAAACTGTAAATATTTCATATTACTCATTGTATGGAGGATTCCACTCCTAAAATTTAGCCATGGCTCTTCCCTAGAGATTTTGAATCTGTGCCCCAATTGAAGCTGCCAGCTACCCATAGGCTTTGTTTGTTGTCTGGGTCCTGAGTAGGTGAGTAACGCAAGAAGGGTGTTTGACTTGTTCTTTATTCATGTCAAGTTCCTTGTCCAGCATTTCAGGTCTTTCATTCACCTTTCTGTGCCTTTTTATCATCTCTTATTTTTTTTTAATTTGCAGAAGAATTGAATCAAGGGAAACGGGTTTAATTCTATTCACCAATTTAGCTAATGAAATATAACAAAGTAAAAATTCCCACCAAAGCATTCCTTTTTTGCCTTCAGAACTTAAGAAATCTGCTGGTATTAGCTCAAGTTTATGAATGTTAGCCTTGTCAGACTGGCTAAATCCCAGTTTTGCCAGACCCCTCATTTTCTCCTATTTTTTCCTACCAGGGACCCAAGTTGCAGAAAAATGGTTTGGTTCCTGCCATTTAGATGACATTCACATCCAGGGTTGAGCTGATAGCAAGATGGTGCCCTCAGCACGTGCAGCAAACTCAGAAAGTTCCCCAAAACCTAAACCACACGCACATTTACTACTGGAAGCTGCCATAAGCCAGACTCAGGCAATCGCCTCAGAGTCCTAACACCAAAAATTCTTGAAATGAATGAGTGGGACGGAGGGGGAAAGGAGTTGGAAACTCCTCAAATGGGTAAACGAGTCTTTTTTTCTCCCTCCCTGCTTCATTTCTAGCAAACTATCAATCGCTTTTTTTTCTTTGCCTAATCTCATCATCTGCCTTTTTTTTTTTTCAGCTTTCTTTTATTTTTTTCTCTCCTCCTCTTTCAGTTATCTCTTCCCAAAGGCTCAGGGATACCTGTTATATACTAGTATAAAGTAGCTACTAGTAATTAGTCCCAAATTTTGAAAATTCAGGGAGATGTCAGGAAATTTTGCTTAACACACTTTGTTTAAACACTTTTCTTTACTTAAACTCTTGCTCTAAGTCTGGCCCTGAATTATGTGCTTTACTAAATTCAACTTAGTTAATTCTCACAGTAGCTTCATGAGAAGGGAATGGCTCCCATGTCACAATGAGAAAACTTAGAGGAGTTAGGTATTTACCCCAAGTCACATGACCCATGTATGTTATTAGCCAAAGGCCTTGGAACCGAAGGTTCTCTATTCCTTTCCTGTGCTGCCCGCCAAGTCTTGGAAATTGTCCCATCATGTTTCAATGACACTAACCTCACAACTTCATCCTTTCCTTTTTGATCTTGCTTTCTGGGACCGAACCGCTCAGTTCTCCAGCCCTATTTTATTAACTAGGGTCAAGTTAGGGGAGGTTCCCTGAAGGTTTCATAGGTAAGGAGGTAGATTTTTCTCAGATGTAGGCTGCAGGACATCTGAGTACTTGCTTTGTTGTTCAAGTAACACGACATCTTCTACGAAAAAAATAATAATTTTTTATTAGTATAGCTAGATATGGTTCCATTTCAAGATAGATAAGCAGACTGGCTACAGTTCTCTGTCTTTCCTGCCTCCAGACACCCCAGGACAATGACGTTAAAAGAATAAGTTTATAAGAGTGAAAGGACAGAGAAGGGAATCTTAGCGAAAACAAAATGTTGCAAGATTTCTAGAAGATGGAAGCCATCTTAAAACCCCACAGATAAAACACTTCCCAGAATATGTAGCAGTGGCTTGGAGGGAAGGAGCAGCCAATCTGCTGGCTCCAGGGGGAGGCTGCTTATGGCCTGAATAAGAAGAAACCAGAACAAAGAACATCTTTGGAGAGGGTCCCCAGAATAACTCTACCTGTCCAATGACCACCGTCTTCTGCCACTCCCCATCCAAAGCCCAGCATTTTACCTGCAGACAAAAGTGTTAGGTACACCTAAGGCTCAGAGGCAAACTGACCACAGGCAAAGGAATTTATTCAGACCCCAGCACAATGCGGGTCTGAAATCAGACTTCAGCTCAACAGGGGAGGATAAGGGCAGGTCCTTTATAGTGGAGGGACTGAGGGTTTTGGCGGGCACAGGAAATTGGGGGGTTTTTCATTAGTTGGGGTGGAAGTGGGGGATCAAGAGGGAAACTGTAAGCCTTTCATCGGTGGGGTTTAAAATTTAAAGGCTGCTATAGTTCTGCTGGGGTTATAACTGTGGAGTTTTGGTGGGCACTGAGCAAGGGGATTTATCACAGGGATGTAGTTGCCTAAGGGCAGATGCTGGGTTAAAGAGTTATTGCAGGAATGTGTTTTGCAGCTGAAGTGTGGAGACCTATGCCAAGGGCTAGCTACGTTATGGGAATGGGAGAGTGGGGGCTTGAGGGTCCCTGGGAATTCTAACATTTCCAGCCTTTTTGTTTTATAGCACATGAAAATAGAAGTGTAGGGGTCAAGTGGATGGGAAGGGAGTTGGGGCTACTCAGTCTGTTCTGGCTACTTCCACTGTTATGGGGCAGAGTTGAATTCAATCCTATCCATCCCAGCATCTGGAACTCCTGTTCCATTCTGCAGGGGCTAATATTGGTATTCTCGTAGCAGCAGCAGCATGCTATTAACCTGGTTCTGGGTTAAGGTTTGTGTGTTTCTGCGAATAAAGCTGATTAAAAGTTTTAAGAGACAGGGCCCAAAAATGAGGATGAATGTGTGCATGACAACTCTCTAAGTGCTTCCCAGCTGAGAAGGGGCATTGCTTTTAAGGGGCAAAGGGATGATATGATGAAACTGGTCATTGTTCTTGGGAAGTCCGGCATCCCTGGGCTTCAGAGCTTCTCTGGCATTGGACCTATCTAGAGGTTTTAAGTCTCTGAAAAACAAACCTAATGAGTAAAACTGTATAGAGCACAGGATATCTTTCAGGGTTTCCAGGAACACTGTTGGTTGGGGTTTGCTCTATTGTGGCAGTTTGCAATATCTGGCTGAAACTTGCATAAAAGAGTTACCTCCAAGATGACCTCTCCACTTGATTTGAAATCTCTTAGCCATTGAAACTCTATTCCTTTCCCCCTTTTTGTCAGTTAATCTACAATGGCAAGGCCAGGCTCATCTTTGGAACTTACGTCTCATGATGCCAAGGTCAGTAATGTCCTGCGATGCCAGAGCGAGATATGTCCAGCGATGCCAGGACCAGGCTTACACCATGGAGTCATGTCTCACATTGGGGGCAAGTTCAGAGTTTGGCTTAGAGAGAGACCACATTTGAACAACAGCAGAGATTTTCTGGAGATGACTCTAAGCACTAATCTTAAGTACGGTAAGTTTGCTATTATAGAAATAAGTTTCATAAGACAAGCCTCAAAATTGAGATGTTAACATATTAAATTGAGAGGCCCTCTTGGTTAAGGAAATGTCAGGAATTTCCCAGGTGAGGAAGTTTAATAATTCTATTTTTCCCAGTACCCCAAAGGGCTTTGTAAATACTTTTTCATTTTCTGCCCAAAATACTCTGAAATGCATTATTGAATAATATTAATTTGTTGAGAATATTATGATTCTATTCCTTATTCCAGGTTCTATATCAAATAAAGCTGAATTAGGTTGTTTAAATTAATTGACTAGACAGGCTAAACTAGATAGTGTGCTAGAGAAAACTTAAATTTTGGGCAAAATAAACATTTTTCTTTTTATCTCACGCAAAAGTTAAAGCTTTAAAATGCAGACAATTTTATTCTTTGCCCTGCATATTGATTTACCTTAGTTTTAACCAAATCAGTTTCATCACATCTTTAATCAAAGTTTGATCTTTCTCAACTGCAACTTCTAACAGTTGCTGTATGGGCCCATACCCACTTTCAGAGTTAGAGAACTAAATCTGAGTTTCAGGTGTCACATAGACACTTAAAGTTTCAGAGAACTATTAGGTTATACAAAGAGTAAAGCATTTTAGAATTTAAAGATAACAGTTAAAGTTTATAATTTAAGCTTTAATTTTTATAAGTATTTTTAATTGAAGCTATTTTTAGAAATAAAAACACAGTTTTATATTAACAAACCATAGCAGAGCTTTTGTTCTGTTTTATTTTTATATATTTATCAGTGTTATATTAATTAACAGATAAAATATATTTTATCCTGTTTTTCTTTTAAAGTTTTTTCTTGCTATGAATGGAGTTCTGACTTACAGCTGAAGTATTAGAGCAAAGCAGTGCAATGGGAAATTTGGTTGTTTCTATGATCTGTAGCTTCTTAAGAACAATTAAAACTACAATTAACAACAACATACGATTGCTGAATATCAAACAGAGTTGTATCACGATATAACATGGATAGTGAGAACATTGTCAGATTTTTAAGAATTTTATGTAATTTCTAAATATATGAATAATATTATATTACCTATATAAATTTAACGAGCCACAGGATAGAAAATCTCTTTTAACCACTGTGGTATTTCCCAAACACTTCCTAAGCAGTAGGTTAAACTATTTTAGCACTTTACTTATAGAGGGTGAAAGAACCAGCTATTTGTAACAGATTTTTCCTGAACAGTGAGAAAATGTCTTCCAAAATAAAGGATGGGAAGGCTAAGAATATAATTCTAATGTAAAAATCTTTGTTTTCTAGACAGAGTATTTGGATGATTAAGAAAAAAAGCACTTAGAAAAAACTTCACATTAGGAATAGACTAAAAATTTATGTTATTTGACAGGGAGAAAAACTAGACCTTAGTTTTGTGTGAATATCTGGTTTGATACAAAAGCTTTTTCTTTTTTAATATATGATAAATAGTCGTATAACATTTTGGTCAGCACTATGACAGACAGAACTCACTTTTATAAACTCTTTTTTACAACTCTTTATACTTATTCAGAGTCTATAGTTAACAATAACTATAACAAACAAAATTCACTTCTTCCAACCCTATTACTTTCTGTATTCTTTCAAGGGCTTGTAGTTAATAATGACTATAACAAAATCCATTCCATTTAACTTTCTATCACCTAGAATTTTTACTTATCCAGACTGTACCTAATTAGAAATAAATATGGTATTAAATTTACAAAGCTTTTGAACTTGCATATTTCCTTCCAATAACAGTATTCATGAAGGGGAGAAGAGACAAATATATTACAAAATAATGCAAGAAGGAAGAAATTTATGTTTGGGTTAGGAACACAGCCATGCACTTATACATTTTATATTCAGAATACACAAATGATTACATTACAATATGCCTTAAAAGCTGTGACCAGGCCCATTGAAAAAGGTCTTTGCTTTTTTTTTCTTTTTTTTTTCCCTTTCAGAGGCAGCCTTTTAATAGTTTTCTCCTGCCTTAGGAAAATTCCAGGGGGCAGTTTTTCTAAGCCCAGGCTTGTTTACAGTAATTATAAAACTAAGGTTTCTGAATCTTGCCTTTCAGAGGGTTTTTCTCCTTTTTTTAATTAAATTAAAATTTAATTTAATTTTCTCCTTTTTACATTTATATAAGACAAAGTAAATATTTATAAACAGCTCAAATAGATCTTTTTAAGATTTTGTTTTTCAATTTTCTATTACCATCCAGAGGTATGAGAATATACATGGAACAGGTAGACATACGCAAATAGAAACTTAGTTATACAAGAAACAGAAACACAGAAATGTTTTTGAGAGGGAACCAGTTGGAACATTTGATTAATACAGATTCAGAAACATACTAAATAACAAATTGAAACAGACATTTGACGCATCATATTTACTGTAACACACCAGTTAATAACTAGGCTGAACACACTAATAGGCATTAAACGCTTAGATTCTGCTAGATGAGGTTATGGGACCCAGTAGGGTACTGAAATTCTTTGATAAATTGGGTGGGGTTAGTAGACTATGAAGTTAGATGCTGCTCAACTTGAGAAAGTTTTGAAAGGGAAAAAAGGGAGCCTGGCAGTGGTTTGGGCTGGGCTAGGAGGGGCTGTGCAGGGAAGAGAGGGAGGAGGAGTTAAGGAGGTTTTTGGCTGGATCCAAGGAAGATTTGGGTGGGCAAGGAGAAGGATTTGGTAAGGGAAACAAGTTTGGCGGGGGTGGGGGTCCCCCGTGCAAGGCAAAGGAGGTCAGAAGCTGCTGAAGGAGCATAAGGGGCAGCGGTGGCCCCGGAGCAGCAAGACTCAGTGGGGGATTTTTCCACAGAGGATTTTTCTGATTTCTTTGGAGAAGAGGAGGTGAGAGGAGAGCATTCTCAGAAGAGCAAAATTTGGTAAGTGGTACAGGGCTGGCAGAGGGGAGGAGGTCCCTGCAGGTGAGGAATCTCAGACCATTTGCCACGGTGCTGGCTCAAGCCCTCAGGGGCTGGGAGGACTTGAAAGCTGAAAGTACCGTTTTAGGCCATTGGCTGCAATGTTTAACTTACATTGTGGCCAAATTGATGCGGAGTGAAAATGAGTTTTGTTGTTTTGTTTTGTTGCTGTCAGATATCACCCCCCCCCCATGGGGTGCCCTTGGGGGGACGGAATGAAGTGCTGCCTGTGGGGGATGGAGGGGTGAGTCTTAGGAACCTGGGGAGTGGAGAGGGGACAGAGACGGGCGTGGACAGGCGGCTCCGTCCTCTGCAGAGGGACGGAGACTCCCCTGAGAAATGGGCGAGTCTAAGAATCTCGATCGGGAACTTAAGGGGGGACACAGGCGTCCCATGTCCGCCTTCCCAACCCGAGGAAAACGAGTGAGTGATCCCAGGACCAGGAGTTCCCAGAGCCGGGGTGGGGTTCAAGGCCAGGGGACAGCTCCCCACGGCCGGAGAGGATCACAGACTGGATGCTAGGATTCTCGGACGGGAAGAGGACAGTTCCCCTTCGGAAACGGAACGACCTCCGGAGAGGTTCCAAGACTCACCCAGCCTCAGAATCAACCCTCTCTTTAGAAAGTAGAAAAATTGCCTGTGGATAATTGAGGAAGTTGTCAGAATGGGAGAGTCGACTCATTTCAATTCTACCATTTGTCCCAGATTACCTACCACCTCCTCACCACAGAGCCCAGCCTGTTAACCAGAAACTCCTGGTCCTACTCAGGAGTTCACCATCTGCCTCCTGTAGAGGGCAGAGGAACATCTAGAAGGAAAACTAATCTTCAATTCTAGAGGAAACCCACACCAGCTACCTCAAAGGGGTCACCTGGGCACCCTTTTAAAAATAAGAACTGACAACCAGATATCACCAGACATGTGCAGACAATCTATAGCATCAACAAGAGAAGGATCAAGACACACAGAGCTGACCCAGAAAGAAACAGAGAAGGGGGGAGAGAAGAAGACCACAAATAAACAATCCAATAATCATGAATGACCTAAGGAACTAAACTGACACCCCTAATCAGCATCATCAGAGATGTGAAAAATATGTCATCTAGAAGTAAGAACAACCTATTTTGAAAATATGAAAAAGTCCTTGGAATTGCTGAAATTAAAGAATCATAAATTGAAGCATATGGAACAAAAAGTTGGAAAACTTGAGAAAAAGAAAAAAAGTTAGAGACTGAGAAATGTCCAACATCTATCCAAAAGGAACTTTAGAAAGAGAGCATAGAAAATAATTTTTAAATGAAAAATGTCAAGTCATAAGAATTTTTTAAATGTGTAATGAAAACTAAGCTCAAATTTAAATAAAGTTTAAAAATGTTTTTAATGAAAGCAAGGGGAAGTTTTCTAGGCATCAGATCCAAAAGGTCAACTGAGTGCTGTGAAAATGAGTGGGGCAGGAAAGATTTATAGAAATGTCACCTTGAAATTGCAGAATGATAAGGATAAGGAGAAGAATCTATAAGTTTCTAGAAAGAAAGTGCAGCACCTCATCCACAGAGGGTCACAATCTGGACGATGTTAGCAATATTCAATTCTAGAAAATACGACTGCTGTGCCTTCCAGTTCGAAAGGAAACTGACTGACTCTAGGACTCCATATGCAGCTAAATTATCAATCCAAATTGAATTCAGAAACTATGCAATATCATAGATGCATCTCAAAACCATAATGTTGAGTAAAAGATGCCAAAAGAAAGGGATGCAAGGGTAGTTCAGCCGTACAATTCTTGCCTGCCATGAGAGAGACCCAGGTTTGATTCCTGGTCCATGCACTTCCCAAACAAACAAGCAAAAGCCAACCAAAAGAAAATTCCACAAATGGTGCTACAATAAGGGGATACTCATGTGGAAAAAGAATGAAATGTGCCCCCCTGCCATAGAGTGTACTACAAAAAAGATGCCAGAAGAATGAACTTCCATTTGTAGGAAATGCTGGGTAAGGATAACAAATATGTGGCAATAGACATCAGAATTGTAATTCTTTGGGAGGTTGGAGGATTCACTGGGCAAGGCCATAAAGAAGTCATCTAGAGTAAAGATTACATTCTAGACCTTGGTTAGGGTGGTAGTTATAGGGACAAAAACATGTGTAGAAATTATCAAGCTCTACATTTAAGATTTTTGCATTTTCATATGATCCTGCAACCCCATTGCTAGGTATATACCTGAAGGAACTGACAGTGGGGATGTGAATGGACATTTGCACACTGGTGTTTATGGTGGCAGTGTTCAAGATTCACAATGGGTGGAGGTGGCCTAAGGGTACGAGGACTGAGGGAAGGAAGAAGGAACTGTGGTGTTTACATAAAATGGGCTACTGAGCTACAAGAACGAAAGAAGTCGTAAGGCAGGCAGCTAGGTGAATGAACCTCAAGGACTGTATGTTGAAGGAAATTTCAGAAACAAAATGACACATATTATCCTGCCTCACTCATATTGACTAACTATCATATACAAATTCTGGGAATTGAAGTCAAGAGGATGGGTTATTGTAAAGGGTCCTAGATTGTAAACTTGAGGTAGTTTATAAGTTTAACCTCAGTATTATTGTATAACTTTATGAATTTATGTGTATCACTTTAAGCATTTATGCATATCACTGTGTATTTGTGTACTTCACTCTTTAAATTTATGCATTCATAAAGGTATATAATTGCAAGCTTTCTCAAAGGAAACACAGCAGAATGTCTGTGGTGCTGTAAATCATGTCCAGGCTTACTCAAGATATCAGTGTGCAAACAGGGAGGCTGCCAGGACTGTCAATTGTCATGTCCAGGAGCTGCCCTTATCTTGGACAAAGGAGTTGAGCTAAGGACCAGATAGTAACTCCCACCCTGCAAGTTCTGTCTCAGTACTTTTCCAGTGTTCACCACTTGTATTAGTTAGGGTTCTCTAGAGAAACAGAATCAACAGGTTACACTCAAAAATATAAAATTTATAAAAGTGTCTCACGTGACCACGGGAACGCAGAGTCCAAAATCCACAGAGTAGGCAGTGAAGCTGACGATTCCCATGGAGGGTCTAGATGAACTCCACAGGAGAGGCTCACCAACTGAAACAGGAAGAGCCTATCTCTTTTGAATCCTCCTTATAAGGCTTTCAATGATTAGATTAAGCATCACTCATTGCAGAAGACACACCCCTTTGGCTGATTACAAATGGAACCAGCTGTGGATGCAGCTACATGATCATGATTTGATTCTATGAAATGTCCTCATCTCAACAGACAGGCCAGCACTTGCCCAACCACCACTTGGCCAAATGACCATGACACTGACCATGACACCACCCATTCCCTTAGTAACTCCCACCTTGCTCACTAGCCTATATAATCTAGAAACAAAGAATATCTGAGGCTCAGACTTTGGCTGGAGAGTCCTCTGGGCCTGCCAGCAATAAAAGTTTTGTCCACTTCTCAGAGGCCCAGTACTTTCTTGGGTGATCAGAGCTTTCCCTACTTCAAGCTCTTATAGCAGTCACATATATTCAGGAGTTGTAACTGTTATTTCTACATTCTGAGATACTGAACTATTTAAATATAACCTGGTCTTACCCTGAAATTTTGGGTATGTATCTGAGACCTGAAACTCTGGGTTGGAGCACTGAAGCTATGAAAGTCAGTATTACCCCATATAGCAACTGATAAAAAAGCTGAAAGTATGATCGGACTTCAACTAGAGATATGAATGAAGCTAATCTGGATAGAACTAAAGGAAATCAGAATACAGGTTAAAGGATGGTATGGTCCATATTTTAAAACTTCAACTGCTGCATGAAACTAAAGTAAGAGATGTTTATTTAGTGCAAAATTTATATTTTGGGTAGCACATTATCTAATTAAACTTGTATGATCAGTTTATTTGAACACCATAATTATATAGAATCTTGAATAGGGTGAGAGATTCTGTTGGTTTGGACAGGTCAGTGTGATGCCCCAGTACATCCCAGAGTAATTTGGACAGAGAATAAAAGAGTATTTGCAAAGTTCCCTTGAAGGACTGGGGAGAAAGGAGGAAACTTCCCCAACTGGGGAATTCCTGATATTCTTGCAAGCAGTGGGGACAAGTAACTCAATAGACTGAGTCCTTGATCTTGGGGGTTGCCTCTGTGAAACTTATTCCTGCAAAGGAGAAGCTAAACCTACTTATAATTATGACTGAGTCATCCCCGGAGAACCTCTTTTGTTGCTCAGATGTGGCCTCTTTTTCTAAGCCAACTTGACAGGGAAACTCACTGCTCTCCCCACTATGACATGGGACATGACTTCCAGGGATGAAAATCTCCCTGACAATGTCAAACAGGACTCCCAGGATGAGCCAGGACCCAGTATTATGGGATTGAGAGAGTCTTCTTAACCAAAAGGGGGAGGAGAGAAATGAGAGAAAAAAGAGTTTCAGTGGCTGAGAGATTTCAAACAAAGTCAAGAAGTTATCCTGGAGGTTATTCTTATGCATTATATAGATATCCCTTTTCAGGTTATGGTGTATTGGAGTGGCTGGAGGAAAGTATCTGAAACTGTTGGGCTGTGTTCCGGTAGCCTTGATTCTCGAAGATGATTGTATAACTATATAGCTTTTACACTGTGACTGTGTGATTGTGCAAACCTTATGTCTGAAGTTCCTTTTATCCAGGGTATGGACAGTTGAGTGAAAAAATAAGAGGTAGGAGATATGTGAGTTTTTTCTTTTTTCTTATTTCTTTTTCTGGAGTGATGCAAATGTTCTAAAAATTGTCATGGTGATGAATACACAACTATGTGAGGATATTGTTTACCATTGATTGTACACCGAGTATGGACTGTATGCATGTGAAGATTTCTCAGTAAAAATATTTAAAAAAAAAAAGAAAAGAAATGTGTGCCCTTTGCTGGCTTTTATCTCCACTTGGTGCGTGAACACATGACATTCACATCATGTGATCACTTGGACCCTGTTAATTAACAAGGTCTGAAACATAGAAATTACTCCCTGAACACATGCTTTTTTGAAACATATATACTTTACTTGACTCCCTGTGCAGTCTAGACCCCAGAAATTTGTGGGGAAGAGCTGCTGAAAAATCTCTCCAACAGAGTCTGTCATGTTGTTTGATTTAAACAATGTGCGAACTGTATGCCAAAGACTTAAATAGTCTGCATGATGAAATGAAGTTTCATTAATGTGGAATGACTAAATTAAAATGGCTTTCCCCACCAGCTTGATTGCCAGGCCTCTGCTTCTCTTCCCTTCAAGAGCGATCTATCTAGAGAGATCTAGAAATCACCATTTTGCTACATCACATGCTAACAAATATCTGACTTCCTTTACTATCAGCATGCTGCAAGCTGGAAAGAATGGCCGTCCTCGACTCTGTACTTAGCTTTATCACCTAGTCTTCAAGCAACTGTGCTTCTATCTAGATTTTGGTTCTTGGACTGTATCTAGTACCAGAATCCTCAAGAGGGATCCTTAAAGCAGATTGCTGGTGCTCCCACCTACCGAGGGTTTCTGATTCTGCAAATTTGGGGCTGGGAGAGGTGGAGTCTGAGAATTTACATTTCTAAGAAGTTCCTGGGTGATCTGCTCTTCCTGGGACAACACTTTGAGAACCACTGGGCTAGCATTTTATCTTAGCTCTTGCATGCCACTCTTTTTTTGGGGGGTGTTGCATGGGTGGGGAATTGAGCCTGGGTCTTCTGTATAGCAGGTGAGCATTCTACCCCTGATTCACTTGTGCTCCCCCTTGCATGCACTCTTAAGGAAAATCATGCCCAGTGGTGTGCTGGAGACAGCTGATGCTGACTCACAGAAGCTGACTGCTAAATTCTCAGGAATTTTGTAAGCCAGTTGTTAAATGTAAGCCATTATTACAAATTAATATATAAACACATAATAAATTATATTTAAAACAAAGGTAATAAATACTCAAACCTCATCACTTCCTAAATATTTCACTACATTTTACCAATATCTATGTTCTTGAGCTCATTTACATCTATTATGTTTGGATGGAGAAAATACTGTGTAATAGCATCTACCGTACATCTCTTCCCAACTCCATGTTCAGTGATATCACATTGGTAATTTGAAATCAGTGATAGTAGAGGCATTTATAACATGGAAATTGGCCAACTCTACAAATGAGGGCTTGCTTTATTGTTTTGTTGATGATTTAGACTTGAGAAAATACAAATTAAACTTGAGTGTGTTGTCTCTGCAGCACTTACAGTATGGACAGCACATTGAAGAAATATTCTTCCATGGGGAAATAGTCTTTCCCTACAAAATGATTATCCAATACAGCAAAAAGCCACTCTTGTCATTGACAAAACATGTGAAGTCCTGAATTTTGACACTATTTCTCTTTCATCTTATTTGTTGCCATAAACATAATGTCAACCAACATTTATGTTGGAACTATCCTCATTCCTCAATGATCTGAGTACAAATAAATGATTACTTCAATGAAGTAATCATTTATTTTTGAAGTAATCATTTATTTGTACTCTGATTTTGCCAAAATATAGTTGAACTACAACCATAGATTGGTTCAGAAACAAAAGTTCAGGAAAAAAATCAGCAAAAGCCTTGTGAGAATCAATTGAATATATATATATGTGTGTGGACCATAAAGAGTGCTGTATATGTTATTACTATTTGTAAATTGTACACTCAACTTTATATCAATAATATTGATAATAACTTTATATATTTATATATACATATATATTTTTGGCAAGCCAGTTGTTTACTGTTTACCAGCAACTACTGATAGCAAGCAGCACTCTCTTAAACATGTCTAGTTAATTAGAAAAGAACTGCAGTGGATGACATACCTGATGTTTTCTGTCAAATGAAGGCCAAACAACATAATGGGATGCTGCCCAGTTGAAAGTCCTATGGCAGCTTGTCAAAGAGAATTGGAAGGTAAACCTGAGGCAATTCTAACAGTCAGGGTTCTTCAGAGAAACAAAACCAACCAGATATATTTTGTGTATGTATATATATATATATATATATATATATATATATATATCAAGATACTCATATTAAAATAAAGTAATTGGCTCATACAATTGTGAAAGCTAGCAAACCTAAGATTCATAGGACAGGTCAGCAGACTGGAAATCTCAGCAAAAGCTGATGCTGCACTCTTTTGAGTACAAAGTCCATAAGAGAGGTGTTTTAGTTTGTTAGCTGCCAGAATGCAATATACCAGAAAGAGGATGGCTTTTAAAGGGAGGAATTTACGGAGTTGCAAGTTTACAGTTCTAATGCCTTGAAAATGTCCAAATTAAAGCAAGGCTATAGAAATGTCCAATCTAAGACATCCAGGGAAAGATACCTTGGTTCAAGAAGGCTGATGACGTTCAGGGTTTCTCTCCCAGCTGGAAAGGCATATGGAGAACTTGGTTGTATCTGCTAGTTTTCTCTCCAGGCTTCTTGTTTCATAAAGCTGCCCCAGAGGTGTTGTCCTTCTTCATCTTCAAAGGTCCCCAGCTGCGGAGGCTGTGCGGGTCTTTCCAAAATGGTTCCCTCTTAAAGGGTTTCAGTAAGCAACACATCTTGAATGGGTGGAGATGCATCTCCATGGAAACCATCTAATCAAAAGTTACCATCCATAATTGGATGGGTCACATCTCCACAGGTAATCAAAAAACTCCCATCCAGCAATACTGAATGAGGATTAAAGGACATGGTTTTTCTGAGGTCCACAAATTCAAACCAGTACTGAAGCCAACAGGCTAGAAATTATGAAGAAAGCTGTTATTGTAATTTTGACACAGAAAGTCTTCATTTTTTTTTTATTTCTGAGGTCTTCGCTCTTAAGGCCACTAATGGATTGGATGTAGCCCAACCACATTATCAAAGGTAATTTCCTTGGCTTCACATCACCTAATTGTAAATACTCATTATATCTACAAGATGCCTCACAGCAACATCCAGGCCAGGGTTTGACCAAATAACTTGATACCATAACCTAGCCAAGTCGACACACACCATCAACCATCACTGCAGTGTACTAGCATGTAAGCATATCCAGACTCCAAGATCTGGTCCAAAGCAGTTAACCCTGATTGTTGCAATAGATTTGCATTGCTTATTTGAATTTCAACTTGCTTCATAGTTTCTTGTAAACTAAATTTGTTTTGTTTTATAGTTGTATAAAACAAACTAGTTTTATATAGTTGTATGAAATAGGTAATTTGTGCATAGTTTTATGTTCGGTACATTATTAAAGTAGCATTATAATTAAAACATAATCTAAAACTAAGATAAAGATTAAGGAAAATTCTTTTTCTTTGAAAAGAGGTTCATACATCGCTCAACTTTGGGGGTAAAGAGGTGCCTGTTTCTTAAGATGCTAAACTTTTCCTATTATTTTTTTAAAATACAGTAATTTCCATATAGTGTCTACAGTTAAAATTCTTATAGACCTCACAGTAACTGCAAATCACTAGCAAACACCATGTAATGTCAGAGGCGACCAGAATTTGTTTTGAAACTCCAGCAGTTCAGGTTCCAATTTACAAGTTCTAGAATTCTAAGGGGAAAATAAAGATGAATGCTATTTTGATTGTTAACAATTTCACTGTTTTTCAGTGGTCCAGTCCTCTATCACAGACCAAAAACTCTCACACAGATCAAGTTATTTTCTCCTCAATAAGATGGAAAGACATAATACTTCACTATTTGGATTAATTTATGGGAGAAGAACCAGAAAACTAAGCAAGGACTTCCTGATCTGCACAACTCAGAACTTTTCATCTAGAAGAGACTTTAGATTTCACTTTGGTCCAAATCTTAATTCTACAGGAGAGAAAACTAAAATGGAGAATGAGATTTCCCCAGGGGCTGGCCAGGGCTCCGAGCAGCTTCGAGTGAGGGTGGTCCAGCACCTGCCGCCCAGTTGCGCTTCCTCTCCCTTCCCCATTGTGCCTGTGCCAGGACTTAGTCCCTGCAACAGAATCTCCCCTGCCCCACAAATACCAGTCTGTAAATTTGGGTCTAACGTCCGACCCTGCTGTGACTGGAGACCTTGACCAACCACTTATTTCCATTTCCATATCTCTGAAGAGAAAAGTAACACGGAATCACTCCTGGTAGTAAAAGTAACAGCTATTTATGGAAGTCTCAGTATGCGCCAAGCACTCTCCTATTTTATATGCTTTAATTCATTTATCCACTAATAACCCTAAGAGGTGGGGAGTGTCATTAGCTCCAGTTTACAGATAGGGAAACTAAGGCGCCTGAAGGTTAAGTTGACCACGGCCACAGCCTGTAGGAGACCAAGCTGACCCTGAAGCAGAAGAAGTCTCTCTGCAAAGTCCGTGCTAATGCCATCACCCTCCACAGACCCAAGCTTACTGTGGGCACTGCTGTGGGCGTCTTACGGAATGTTAACTACCAACCCTTGCAATAACTTTATAAAGTGTCCCTATTTTGCAGAAAAGGAAAATGAGGCACAAAGAAATAATACCTTTTCTGAGGTCATGAAGATTGTTTGTATTATAGCTGATTTTCCCTTGACTCAGATTCTGAATTTTATCTACTGCACTTCTTGCCCCCTCCTTTGTTAAATGAGATTCTGCCAATGCGGTCAATCCCAAATTGCTGTCACTTGAATGCAATATTAGATCTAGAAATGCCATTCATGATTTAAACAATTGGGCAAACACAAGATGCATCTTTGTTGCTGAATTTCGGCTTCCAGGTTCCTGGTCATGCCATGAGAAAGAATTCAAGGGCACAGCACAGCATAAAGGAAGTAGATAGAAAGTTTATTAAATATGCATGTGAGAGAACATGTGGGCACTCTCTCAAGAAAAGAGGAGTGAAAGGCTAAGGGCCCAAGCAATGTGTGGCCATTTGCTTTAAAGATTAGTTTTACTTGCTCTCCCACTCCCTTCCTTGTCTGGGGTTCTTTCTCCTACACTCCCTTCTCTCCAGGGTGGTGCCTGGTCATAGACAGTGCATTTGGGTTACTCAGTTGGCTCTATCCTTCTCCATGATGATTTACTCAGGTGGGGTCCTCTGGCTCCAGATGAGTCAGCTGCTACTGGCTGTTTCCTGTAAGTGGGGGGCCCCCAGGCAAGGCCCTCCTGAACTTGATTAACCATCCTTGCTCAAGGACTTCTCTCCCCTTTCAAGTTCCTCTTCTAGCCTGCCTCAGCATGGCTGCAAAACTGAGAAAACATAGGCAACAGGGAATTCTGTTGTCCAGAGGGAATTTAGAGACCTCTGGAGCTGGTCTGGGTCAGCCCTTCCAGCCAGAACTTCGCACTCAAAATTCCCAACATAGCAGAATCTTCAGGGTATGTTGTTGGGGGTTTCCAAGACCACCCTCAGATTCAATGATTCACTAAAGGACTTGTAGAACTCAGAAAAGCTTTTATACTTACAGTTATGGCTTATTATAAAAAAAAGGAAACAGATTATTATCAGCAATGGGCAGAGATACATAGGATGGAGTCCAGTAGAAAACAGGTGTAACACTGTCACCAGTGCTATTCAACAATGTGCTAGAAGTTCTAGCAGAGCGCCTAAACAAGAAAAAGAAATAAAGTCATCCAGATTGTAAAGGAAGAAGTGAAACTCTCACTGTTTGCAGATGACATGATACCATATGTTGAAAATCCCCAAAAAATCTACAGCAAAACTACTGCAGCCAATAAATAAGTACAGCAAAGTGGCAGGGTACAAGATTACCATCCAAAAATCAGTAGTGTTTCTATATACTAGTGATGAGCAATCTAAGGAAGGAATCAAGAAAAAACTCCATTTACAATAGCAACCAAAAGAATAAAATACTTAAGAATAAATTTAGCTAAGGATACAAAAGACCCATATGCAGAAAACTACAAGAAATTGCTAAAAGAAATCATGGAAGTCCTAAATAAATGGGAGGGTATACCATGTTCATGGATTAGAAGACTAAATATAGTTAAGACATCAGTTGTACCCAGATTGATTTATAGATTCAATACAATACCAATTAAACTACCAAAAACCTACTTTGCAGAAATGGAAAAATGAATAACCAAATTTATTTGGAAGGGCAGGGTGCCCCAAACAGCTAAAAATATCTTGAGAAAGAAAAATGAAGTGGAAGGTCTCACACTACTTGACCTTAAGCATATTACCAAGCTACAGTGGTCAAAACAATATGGCACTGGCATAAAGATAGATATACTGACCAATGGAATTGAGTTGAGTGTTCAGAAATAGATGCTCTCATCTATGAGTAATTGATCTTTGATAAGTCAGTCAAGCCAAGCCATCAGGTACAGAACAGCCTCTTCAGTAAATGGTGCTTGGAGAGCTGGAGAAGGATAGAGCCAATGACCAACCCAAACTGGATATCTCACACCCTATACAAAAATTGCCTCGAGATGGATCAAAGACCTAAACATTAGAATTAAGACCATAAAACTTTTAGACAAAATTGTAGGGAACTATCTTATAAATCCTGTAATAGGAGGCAGTTTCCTAGACCTTTCACCCAAAACATAAGCATTGAAAAAATAAACAAATAAATGGAATCGCCTCAATATTAGACACTTTTGTGCATCAAAGAGCTTTGTCAGGAAAGTAAAAAGCCACCCTACACAATGACAGACAATATTTGGAAACCACATATAAGCTAAGAGTTTAGTATCCAGACTATATAAAGAGATTCTTCAACTCAACAACAAAAAGACAAACAACTCAATTTAAAAATGAGCAAAAGAACATACATATCTCAGAACACACATATCTCAGAAGAGGAAATACAAATGGCTAAAAAGCACATGAAAAGATACTCAATTTCACTGACTGTTAGGGAAATGCAAAACCACAATGAGATATTATCAGACACCCACTAGAAAGGCCATGGCCAAAAAAAAAAAAAAAAACCTACGTGCTGGAGAGGATGCAGAGAAAGAGGCACACTTATCCACTGTTGGTGGGAATGTAAAATGGTACAACCACTTGGGAAGGCAGCTTGGTATTTCCTCAGGAAGCTAAGTATAGAATTGCATATGATCCAGCAATCCCACTACTAGGTATATATTCAGAGGAACTGAAGGCAAGGACACAAATGGACCTTTGCACACAGATGTTTATAGCAGCACTATTTGTGATTGTCAAGAGATGGAAATTGCCCAAATGTCCATTGACAGGTGTGTGGCAAAACAAGCTGTGGTATATACATACAATGGAATATTACACAACTCTAAGATGGAATAAAGTCATGAAACATATAACAATGTGGATGAACCTTAAGGACATGACAAATACTGTATGGTCTCATTTATATAACTATATAGCTTTTACAATGTGACTGTGTATTGAAAACCTTGTGTCTAATGCTCCTTTTATCCAGGGTATGGATAGATGAGTAAAAAATATGGATAAAAATAAATAAATAATAAGGGGGGATAAGAGGTAAAATAAATTGGGTAGATTGAAATAGTAGTGATCAATGAGAGGGAAGGGTAAGGAATATGGGATGCATGAGTTTTTTTTTTCTTTTTATTTTTTTTTCTGGAGTGATGCAAATGTTTTAAAAATGATCATGGTGATGAATACACAATGATGTGATGGTATTGTGAGCCACAGATTGTACATTACGTATGGACTGTATGTGTTTGAAGATTTGTCAATAAAAATAATTAAAAAAAAGAATAACTTAGAAGCTTTCCAAATAAACTGTTTTTAAGAAAAAATAAAAATTTTTCTTAAAAAATAAACAAGAAAAGAAACCTAGCAAGAGCTTCCAGTTGTCTTCTTCTAGTGGAGTTGTACAGGCAGCTCTTAATTCTCCCAGCAACAATATGTAACAACACAGATGGTATATTATCAACCAGGGAAGCTCATTTGAACTTTGGTGTTCAGGGTTTTTTCTGGGGGTTGGCCAGGTAAGCACAGCTGAATTTAGCTACTCAGTCTCCAGCCTCCCCAGAGGACACACTGACAGAGTGTAGCCCAAGGTATCCACCATATATCACAGTGTTAGCATAAACTATCTGGCATTAACACAGCAGCAAACTCACTGCCGCCCCACCCCCACCTCCCGCCACGTGGGACATGAGTCCCAGGGGTGTAAACCTCCCTGGCAATGTGGAACAGAAATCCTAGAATGAGCTGGAACTCAGCATCAAGGGATTGATAAAACCTTCTAGACCAAAAGGGGGATGAGAGAAATGAGACAAAATAAAGTGTCAATGACTGAGAGATTGCAGATATAGTCGAGAGGTTATCCTGGAGATTATTTTTATGCATTATATAGATATCCCCTTTTTAGTTTAAGGTGTATTAGAGAGGCTAGAGGAAAGTACCTGAAACCGTAGAGCTGTGTTCCAGTAGCCATGTTTCTTGAAGATGATTGTATAATGACATAGCTTTTACAATGTGACTTTGTGATTGTGAAAACCTTGTTCTGATGCTCCTTGTATCTATGGTATGGACAGATGAGTAAAAATATGGATTACATGGTGATGAATATACAACTATGTGATGATACTGTGAGCCATTGTTTGCACAATAAGCATGGGATGTTCATATGTTAAGAATGTTCATGTTGCATGTTGATTGATTTTATTAATAAACATTAAAAAAAACCTATCTGACATGGCCCAAGACCCTACATATACAAAGACCTTCTAATCATGGAGGATATTCCCAGGGCTCAGAGGTTATCTCTGAAGCCAGTCCAGGGCCAGTCCTTTCTTTGGAATGTGTACTGCTGGGGGTATGGAGACAAGGGACCTTTAGTACAGAGGGTGTCTGTGGGTTTCCCAGGAACTGCCATGCTTCTAACCAGGGGGCACCAGAAGCATCCTAATGTTCTTAGAATATTCTCACAGGAAGGCACCTTCAGACCTCTCCTGGTTGTACAGGTGAGGAAACTGAGACCCAGAAGGGAGAATGCTTTCACCTTTGTCTCCAAACAATGAGCCGTGGTAGAACCTCGGTGAATTGTGCTTGGTCATTTGAATGTCCCTCTACCATGTGCTGCTTCCCGTCATAGACTCTGCGTGGGAAACAGCGCAAGGTCTAACCCTCCAGGAGCGGAGTTGGAGCTGGCAGGGAGCAGAGGCAGCAGCCTTTGGATCTGCAGCTCAGGGCTCGCTGGCAGGGTTCCAGCAGAGTAAGGAGAGAAGATCGCCGACAGCCGGGTGCAGCCGGCCCTCCAATGAGCTTAGACAATGCTGGGGGCTGTTTTACAGACTTAGGTGCCCTAGACACCCACATGTTTCTGTGGGTTTGTCATCTTCCTTCAGTATGCAAATGATCACGATACAAGGAAATGAGATGTCGTTCGAGATCGAGATCGAGTCCCTCAAAAGGCATTCAGTGCACATTACTCTCGGAATACACAGACGGACATCTCAAATCACTTATTTATATTTCCTCAGTTACCAACATAACCTTGTACTCATACTGCTTGGGGCAACACAAACCACACAAATTGGAAAATAAGCTTTTCTGCTCCTGATCGCACCTTCACTTGCTTTTTACGCAAAGGCTACTGCTGCACTACTACACAATCTTCAAAATTCACTCTTTGGTTGGGATTTGGAAATCATTTACTTTCTGAATGCTGAATCTGCATTTCCAGCTGAAAACGAGCTCTCAGTTTTGAGCTGTCCCGCTAAACCAAAATCAGCCGACCAGATTCCCTGAGACGCAGGAAATGAAAGTAAGACTCCCTCCCCTTACGATATAGAAGCTCAAGTCTGTTTCCTTTCCCGGGCAGCTGAACGGGTGACATCACCGCACATGATTTAGTGGTAGAGACGCTCTGCCTTCTAGAAACTAAGACCAACCATTTGTCTCACAGGAAAACATTTTGAAAGCCAGGTTTTAATCAACAACATTAAATAAATCACTGATTTTTGAAAGACTGGCAATTTCTAACTGCAGTCTAGATTTATTTTAAACCATAAAACATAATTTTCCCTTGTGAAATGAGAATGCTGTTAAATGACAGTATGAAAGACAATGCAAACTCAGTCTTAGAAGTAAGCACAAAAAATTTTTTAAAAAAAGGTTTTGAAAAGAACCTTATTGTTTATCCTTGGCTAAACTTAAAAAAAAAAAAATCTGCAACTGCTCAGCAGTCTCCAAAAGAAGCGTGCATGTCTTCAGCCTCCTAGAACAGTCCCTTGACTGGGTGTGACTTGGCCCGCTCCCAGGAAAGAGTGAGCAACACGGATGAGATTTAGCAGACGGCAAACACTGCTCTCTGTGGTCTTCACAGTCAGTGGGCTGCGGAGGGCTTGGCCTTGTCAAAGAAGGCAGTTCTGGAGTCCCCATGGCTGGCAACAGTGGGGCAGGGGGTGAGGTGGCACAGCAATGCCTGCTTCTCCAACTCCCATCCTTCATCTCATGGGCTTCGGGTCAGTTCTTATGGACTATTTACGCATTGGTCCCAACAACCCTCAAATTGCCCATCCCCAAGAGTGCATAGCTTTCTTGAGACCCTATTTCTACACCCTGGCGGAAGAGCAGGGTCAGTCACATAATTTGCTGGGCCCAGGGCAAAATAAAAACGTGGGAGTCGTTGTTCGAAATTGTTACAAATTACAGGAAGGCTACAGTAGGGCATTAAGGCAAATGTTGGCCCTCCTGAACGCAGACCCTTCGTGAGTGCAGGCACCATCCCCAGCAGGGGCCCTCCTGAACTGGGGAGCCCTGTTCAACTTAAAGACCTGTTAAAGAGCAAGATTTTAAAGCCTGCGTCCGTCATGTGAATAGGGCCTTTGTCTTACTCAGATTTCATAAAGCTGGGGCATGAATGTCTTGACACAAAAAAAGTTTTATTTTTTGTTTTGTCCACAGTTGCCAGAAACATTGACACCCGAGTGCATTTTCAAAGCACACGTCTCAAAGGACGAGAGTGACAAAGACTGAGGCTCTGCTAATTCTGTTCTTAATTTCTTTAAATGACCTGGGTGCATCAACAACTGGCTTGTTGAAATGCCGTCGACGTGGGTCCAGGCCGTGTCGGGGTGTTGGCTTACCCTACCTGAAGTCCCCTTGATGCCCATTAACTGGGCAACGAATACTTTTATTGATAAAAAGAAAACAGGCAGTCCATTTGACAACAGCTTGAATCATCAGACTGATGACTAGACAGGCTTCTGTATTTCCAGGCAGCATGACATTAATTTAGAGAGACCTGCAGCTGAGGGGATAAAACATGTGGCTAGCCAGTTTCCTGCTTACACATGTGGAATATGCCGAAATATGAGAAAACAAAAGGGGAGAGGTAGCTCACTGCAGGATGGGTATATATAGCCCCATCTAGAGCACACATCCATTTTGAACCCTGTATTATTACTATGAGCTAAATGATGAAGGCTGTAGCTGGTCACTCTTCCTTGTTTTCTCCAAAATGCTAGTATTTTAGAACGCCTGAAGCAGTGCAGAAAACTGAGACAGACTTGGAAGCTCAACAGCCTTAGCCAACCACAGGTGGGACAAAGAATTAGCGGGATGATGGTACGAGAGGACGAGAAAACTCAAAACATTGCCTTCAGTTAGCTTTGCTGAACCCAGGCTATGTAGATTCAAGCCAAGTGCCTTTCTCTCCACAGAGTGACAGTGACACTGTCCAGGAACTTGCTGGGGCAATACCAACTAACTATATTCAGCATTTCTGTAATTGTGCATTTTATAGAAAGTGCTCTTAGTTTATTCTATATAGTCTGTCTCCCGTTCCATTGGGGAATAATACCTGTTACCGCCCACCTAGGAGGGCATCCTAGAGTGTCAACCCATTCTGTGCTCTGCTGGTGTCAGGGTTGACACCAAAAGCATGGCTTTTGTCCATGGCTCACAGGGAAAGGCAACAGGCCAGGCTTTGGCTGTCCCTTTCCACATATGCCTATTTCCGTATGGAATTAAATTAGGAAATTCTCTCTTTACCATCAACTTTATGTTTCATTTCTCTTATACACCAATAACACCAGCTGGTTCTTTTCAGATTGGCTGGATAATCAGACTTCTTTCATTTGAGTGTGTGTGTGTGTGTGTGTGTGTGTGTGTGTGTTTGCTTGTCTCACTATTTAATGGCTTGGAATCCAGGATCTAAATATAGTCAGTATGGTTAAAGGGTAGGAGTCTCCAAATTCTTCCTGCCTCAGTTCAAATCCCTGCTCCTGTGTGGCCTCACACGTGTAACTTAACCTCTCTGAGCATCTGTAAAATGGGACCAATAAGAGTACTCACCTCCTAGCATCATTTTGAAAATTAAATGAATTAACACACATAACAATGCTCGGCTTAAGGGAAATGCTTAGCAATTACTATGTGCCATTATTATTATTACCAGATGCTGTATTACAAAGAACACATATTGTGAAGTAGTTTTGCAAAGAAAGCAGTTATATAAAGGTGCAAACAGCAACATGTGTGCCTTTTCTTCCCAAACGTACCACTTCAACACATTAACATAAAATATTATTCTTTCAAAAAGTAAGCTAATCGAAACAGTATGGAATGGTAACTTTATGTATTTTTAAATTTGTACTATTTTGTTTTGAAGGAAAGTTGCCGTTTTTTCCCATAGAATTTCCTGTAAATTCTATTAATCGTCATTCTATTTATATCTTTTCCTGTTTGTCCCTACCTCATCACAAAAGGAAATATTTCAAAACCTTTATTCTTTATCAAAAGCAATATTTAAATAATGGGAGCAGTCATCCTTCTATGAAATAGAAGGTATGAACTGTGATTTATTGCTCCCATTGCATGGTAGATGACACAAAGAATTGGGAGTTGACAACCCTTACTAAAAAATGTTTGACCTGGAAATTGTCCTTTAGAATTTCAGAATTGTTTAGCTAAAGGGGGTGCCAGAACTAATCCAAATCTAAAGCCCTCATTCCCTAAGGAGAGAATGGAGGGCCAGGGGACAGCGTTCCCAGGGCTGCATGGCTGGCTGCCGCAGGGCTGATATATCCCGTCTTCTATCCATGTTTGCACTGCCTCTTTGTCAGGCTCTTCTGACCTGTCATGGGACCGCATCATCAACACATTTCACTAATGAAAATGTGACTCCACGAGCTGAGAATAAAATAGAAACAAGGAGATGGAGGCAGTCCTTCCTTTTTCACTCCTGGCTTTTGTGCTCCAGCTTTGGCGATTTAAGCTTCATAGAAGGAGGTTTCAGTAAGTGATTTTACTGTACATATTTTTAAATTCCATGCTCACTTTAGACAGAGCTCTTATGGGATGCAACTCTGCTGTTTTCTCACTTGTTTATTTTTCAACATGAAATTGGAATTATGCTGTGAATTGCTAAAACACATCTCCTGGTGTGTTCCAAATAGACAGCAGTGACTATGTTCTCGAGCTGCGGAATCAGAGTTTTCTTGATTTGGGGCGAGGTTCAAAGCCTCTGTTTTTCATCTCTAACATAGGGATACTTAGGGTACCCAACTCAGAGGATCTGAGTTTGAGAGCCTCTGTACCCACTTGGTAACCAGCTTCCAGAGTCACCCAGCCCTTCCTCCCAGGAGCCAGGAAGCACAACATGGAACTCAAATTCTGCCAGAATTTTGAGATACCAAAATGAAGCATCCTGGTGGACTTCCTTGCTGACCAGCTGCCAGGGGTAGAGGCAGAGGGCATTCGACTTTAAGGAGCTGGCATGTGGCTGGTGCACACGCGGGCCCATTTAAGCACATTGGCTGCCCAGAGTTCAGTGCCTGACCCCACCCTCCAGAGAGCTGGTTGCAGCCAGCTCTGCTATACCTCAGCCTCACGGAGCTACCGGGCAGCAAGGTCAAGATTGCTTGTGGCAGCAGCACCCCAAGAGCAAACCAAGGAATCCTGCAACTGGAACAGCTTTTGCCTTTGACCATTTAATGCATGTTATGGATGAAGTGGGGCCCCTCACTAAGTCATGCTCAAATCCTAACCCCAGCCCTGTGGAGGTGAGCTCATTCCTAAGTGGGATATGCACGCCTTAAGCTCCCGATCCTGTGGGTGGGAGTTCACTGTAAATGGGAGCTTTGAAGATCCTATTAAGGTGAGGACACACCGGGTCAGGGTGGACCCCAATCCAGTTTGACCGGAGTCCCTATCAGCAGAGGTGTAGGCAGGAGGAAAGCAGCCATGTGTCAAGAGACAGAGATGGAGTTACCAATGGTCACAAGCCACAACCAGAGTGCCAGAGACTGCAGGGAAATCATGTCCTGCTGACCCCTTGATGTTGGGCTCCTAGCCTCCAAAGTCGTGCAACAATAAACTCCTGTTGTTTACGCTGTCCAGCCTATAGTATTTGTTATAGCAGTCGCAGCAGACTGAGACACTCGTAGGTCCTGCTCACAAACACAGTGGGGTAAAGCAATCACCATTGATTATGCTCCCACATGCAGTGGGCCAGGAACATAGGGCACTGTGGGGTGGCCACCTCAACTCCACAATGCTGGGCCTCCCACCCTGGCTGGGGCAGGGGGAGGAAATCAAAAGGCCAGACTGGGAGACTCCTTCCCTCCGATAACCTGGAACTCGAAGGCCGGGCCCAGGGGGATCTACCCACCAGAGCCCTTACCTGTGGGTGCCCCAGGTGGTGTGGGGTTCTCCCAGCCTGGCAGCTGGGTGCCAAGAGGGACCCTCCTGGGAAAGAGGGAGTGTTCCCAGAGAACCAGGAGGGATAGTGTGAGGGACCCTCCTGGGAAAGAGGGAGTGTTCCCAGAGAACCAGGAGGGATAGTGCGGCCAGCAAAGCCCTGCGGCCACATTCTATCCATTGTGAGGGACTCTGGAGGGCCAGCCCAGATTTGAGGGGAGGGCAGCAGACTCCCATGGGGTTGTGACAAGGACACACTGAAAGAGAGCCTGGGGGATGGGAGATATGGTTGTAGCTGTCTTTGGAAAACAGCCAAAGGCTATTTTTGGAAATGACCCATCTCAGAGTAATATTCTAAATGAACAAATAAAATACACAGCATTACCAAGGAAACCAGTTATATGGCAGAACAATTTGAAAACATAATCTGTGGTTTAGTAATTTATAGTCTTCCTTATTAACACATTAGAAAAACGCCTTGTGGTGGGTCAAATTACCACTAATCACCAACTTCAAGGGGTAAAGCGCCTGAATGCTATTTTGAGAAATCTGCCACATCTTGTAATGTGAAAATGTGTAATGTGGTTTCTCTGATGGGTAAGTCATAGGTCCATTTAAGCCCACTGTGTCTTGTGGCTAACATTCGTAATTGAATTCTCTTCAGTTTTACAAACAATTGTATTGGGATTATTGTGCAAGTATAGATTAATTTAAGGAAAAGCATTTTAACATTTTTAGTATTTTGACCCAAGGACACAATGTATTATCCCATTATTCAAATCTTGTTTTTGTTATGTATTTTTCTCATATGTTTTTGTTTCATTATGTAGTAGCTCTTTATATATATTTCTATACATTTCTGATTACTATTATTGCTAAATATCAGGTTCTTTTGGCTATTATAAGTGAGATCCTTTCTTCTATATTACTGTCATTCCTAAATATCAGTTTTGATGGCTGTTATACATGAGATCCTTTCTTCCACTATATTCTCTGACTAGATATTATTTATATATATAAAAATACTGATTTTCTTACATGAAATTTGTTTCTAGTTTGTTTTCTTGGCATTCCATTTGTGCTATCATATTATCTGCAAACTGGTAAATTAACCTTCTCCTTGCCAAGTTTCACATCTCCCATTTTATTCCTTGGCTGATTGGATTGGCTTGCAGGACAACATTAATTAAGGAAGGCATATTGAGCTTCCCTGTCTTATTCCTGATTTTACTGAGATGTTTCTGGAATCTTAATATTAAGCATGAAACTGGCTTCTGATTGGAGCTTCTGAATAAAGAAACATTTTATTATGATAAAGAAGTGTCATCTATTTGCGTTTTATTGATTTTAAAAATCAGTTATTATTGATGACTTTTACCAATGTGTTTTTTCAGCAGCAATGGAGGTGATTGCAAGTTTTCCCTTTGCTTACTAATATGGTAACTGGTAAAAAGCAAGATGAAATCATTGTTTATTCTAACAGTAATTTTTTAACTATTTCCACCTAAGTACCCTATATATATCATTTTTTGTCGTTTATGGATTATATTTCGTTTGCCTCATATTTTCTAACTGCTAGTTAAAAGAATATAGAAAACAAAACCAAATATTTTGATTTTTTAAAGATATATAATCTTTCGAGCTCTTTAATTAACTAAAGAATTTGCCATTGATTTTCCTTGGGTTTTTGTTTCCAATTCTATATAGACCATCATATGATCTTTGGATAATGATAATCTTCTTTTCATCTTCCATCTTATTTCTGTTTCAAAACATATTAAATTAAAATGGTGATAGTTGGATATCCTTACTTTGTTCCCAATCATAAGGAAATCCCATTATTATTCATTGTTAGGAATGGCAATGCTGGGTTGCAATAACCAGAATTGCCTGGAGACGACACGGAGGATTCACTCTGAGCTGCCTGGACAAGAACCTCAGAGGGACTGGAGGACTCTCTTCTCCTAGCTTTGTTTCCTACAGGCCTAGAGACTTCCTTAGTTTGTCTGCAGGGGAAAGGATTGCTCCATCTCTCGAAAAAGGCATCCCCTATGCCTTCTGCACAACGTGGGCCTAACCTTGGACCTAGAGGATGAGAGAAGAAAGAGAACAAGAGGGAAGAAGAGCAACCAGAGTGAGCCTGACCAGGACCTTGGACTCTTTGTACTCTTTGTCTCTACTGTATTATTTGGACCTAATACAGTTCCCAAGAGCCTTCAAGAGACAAGGGGTTTACAGACTGGCCCACTCCGTGCTCTACTACAACAAGCCCACCCTGAACTGACAAGCCAAAAACCTATTAAATGGCTAATCATTTTTCCTTGTTTGATTTTGAGTCCCATAATCCCTGGAAGTGGGTCAACACAGGTTGCCCTCCCAAGCACTGGTGAATCCTTGCTACTTTAAACTACTTGTTTCTGGATTATTCTCTGATAGTTAACCTAAGGCCCCATCCCATAGAGTCTAATCCCTCAATTTGCTCTCCCCCTGTGTCAGAAGCTTTCTTTTTCTCTTATCACCATTGGAACTTAAGATGTCCAAGCAACTCCTGTAGACATCTGTCACCCCCACTCCAGACTGCCTGGTTTGATGGAGTCTGCTTATTCCACCAATTTCCTATTTCATACTTGCCCAATAATAAAGAAACCCCACAGGGGAGAGGCCACTGCTCTAAAAGGATCCTCTGTGACTAGCAGATGCCCTGGCAGATCTCTCTATGAGCTGCTAGAGACAAAGGAACCCTGACATCACCCTCTTGCTTCTCCCTTTTCATTAAAAGCCCAGCCGCTAACCCAACCCTGTGTTCCTGTAGTATTTTCCAATCTCTTGCAGAGAATCATTGGCCCTAAAATCTTAGGAGAGATTTTTGACAGCTATAATGAATGTTGAATTTCATCAGCTCTATATAATTTGACCTCATACAGCGATGTATTATATGAAAAGATTCCTTCATTTTACACCATTCCTGCATCCCTGGCATGAATCCAGTTTGGTTATGTTGGATGATACCTTTACTGTACAGATAAATTAGATTTACTAGCCTTTTAGTCAGGATTTAGCTCATTCATTGTAGCTTCCAAGATGGTCCCAGTGATCCTCCTGGCTTCACACCTTTGTGTAGTTCTCTCTTTCTGATTGTGGGCTTGAGCTAGTGACTCCTGCTTCTGGACAATAGAGTATTATCACTTCTCTGCTAGGTTACAAAAACTTGGCTTCCCCCTTGGGCACCCTCTCTTGTTCTCTCCTTCACTCTCTCTGTGGAAAGCCACTTGCTATGGTGTGGGCTGCCATATAGAGAGGCCACGTGTCAAGGAACTGATGTCACTGCTGTCTGCCAGTGAAGATGTGAGTCTGGAAGCCCTGTGGGTGAGCTCGGAAGTGGATACTGCCCCAGTCGAATGACTGTAGCCAGAGCCAACATGGTGACGGCAACCTTACAGAAGGTCTAGCTGAGCTGTGCCTGCGCTGCTGACCCACAGAAACTGACAGAATAAATGTTCATTGAATAGTCTTAACAAAAATGTATCTACAATTTGGGGGAGTTGGGGAACTGTCTTATTTAAGTAATATATACATATTACATCATCAATGAATTGGGGAGTTTTCAATCTTCAATCAATTATTCCTTCAAACTTTCAAATTAGCACTTGTGAAATCTTTTAGGAATGGAACCTTTTGTTTTTAACAGAAGTCTTTATTAGCTATTTCAATTTCTTCCAGTGTTCTTCAGTTATTCAGGTGCTTCTTTCCTTGAGTCAATTTGAGTCATTTATTTTTCTCCAGAAGCCATTCACTACATTAAGATTTTTCAAATTTATGAGCATGGAAGTACATATAATGCTCTCTTCTTAATCTGTTCTTATAAACATTTCTCACTTCTAATTTTGATTATTTCAGATTTTCTTTCATTACATTTTCTATAATTATATATACATTACTGTTTGAGTATGGTTGGGGTATCCCCAAAGTACCAGCTTTTGAATTTATGTATCAATTTAGTATTTAATATTCTCTCATAATTGCTATTTTGTTTTCTTATATTCATAAGGATAATTTGCTTCTTGTTGAACATATGTTTTAAATAAAATTTGCTTGGATCGTTCTTTTATACTACTATTTTTAATAATGAAATAATTAAAGGTTGTATTATTTTGTTAGTTTTCATTGCTGAGGTTTTCTAAATTGATTTGCTTTCCTCTTTGACACATTTCTACCACTGGAGAGTTTTATAAATTTCCAAAACTTTTGTGTCTATGCGCATGTGTGTGTGTATGTGTAATTTATTCATAGCTTTATTAACTGTATGCTGTGATAAGGTGATCGTATGTGGTGGTTTGAAGCTCTGTGTACCCCAGAAAAACATGTCCTCAAATTTAATCTGTTCCTGTTGGCATGAACCCATTCTAAGTAGGATCTTTTTGATGAGGCTACTTCAGTTAAGGTGTGAAGGTGTGGCCCAGCCCAATCAGGATGGGTCTTAATCCTATTACTAGAGACATTTGAAGTGAAATTAATTCAGACAGAGAGAAAAAAACACAGGAGGCAAGAAGCTGAACCTGAAAGGGAAGGGAGAGACCAGATGCCACCATGTGCATTGCCATGTGACAAGCTAACGACCCCAGGATTACCAGCAGTCGATCCAGAATGCCATAGTCTTTGGGAGAAAGCATTGCCTTGATGATGTCTTGATTTGAACATTCTTTTAGCCTTAAAACCATAAGTAAATAAATTCCCATTGTTTAAGCCTAACCATTGCATTGGTTTTTGAGTGGCCTAGGAAGCTAAAAAGTCATGGATTCCAATGTTCCCAGGACACTCACAGGATATACTTTGTGGGGAAATAAAACTTGTCTAGAGTTCTCAGTGCTCCTATAAAAGCCCTAGCTTCCTGATACTCTGCACATTCCAGGAGAATTAGGTCTGTAGCCATTTGTCTAGTTAATTGCTTTAATCTGAAAGGATAATAAAACTTGTTTTATCTCCCCGCGAGGCCCAAATGGTTTCACATCAGATTAAGTCTGTAGGTTAAGCTCCTAAAGTGACAGGAAGACAGGAGCAACAATCTCCCTGGGTACATACATTTCAGGGAAAAGTGAACTCCAGCAGTGAAGAAATTTCTTCTTACAAGCCAAGGCACATGTTGGCAACACAATACACATGCACACACACATACACATACACACACATGCACACAGATCATAGAGCCATCAGGCTCCTGGAGAGGCTTTATTTATATTCCAAGGGGTTGAATTAAGGATTCAAGTCCATGACATTCCCAAAGAGATACTGTCAGGAGGATAGCAGACAGCTGCCTCCTTCCCCTCTATAAACAGAGAAAAATTATTATCCTCTCATTTTTCACCTCTAGAGTGTCCTGCCACTTAGGTAGGAATATTTCAGTTGGCTCACATCACATGGTCTCAGAGGTAAAGGCCTGGAGCAAGGGAAATAGGATAATGCACATACTATTTAATGTGAGGTATTTAATAAGAAATATGTCTCTGGTTCAGAAAGTTTTGTGCATGCATTCAGGATAAAATTTTTTAAGACTGATACAAAAACCCAACACATGAAAATGGCAAATTTATATTGTATAAATGGGTCTACAATAAAAAAAATTTTAAACACATGTTATCTCAGCATAATTATCAGTAGCTACCCTTTCATTCTCTAAAGGCCTCCAGTGTGGGTGGTAAATGATATGGTCACTTATGGTCATTGTACCGCTATGTACCCCACCAAAAAACCATGTTCTTTTAATCCATCCCTGTGGGGGCAGCCCTATTGTGAGTGGGACCTTCTGGTTCATTGAGATGTGACTCAACCCATTCAGGGTGGGTCTTAATCCCTTTACTGGGGTCCTTTATGAGGATAAGAGAGAGAAAGTCCCAGTGATATTTGGAAACAGCCAATGATATGAGAACTAGTGACAGACCAGCAGGCGTAGCCATGTGCTTTCCCATGTGACAAAGGAACCCCAGAAGCCAGCAGCATTTCCTCAGAGAAGGTATCCTCTTGTTGATGCCTTAATTTGGACATTTTCACAGCTTTATAATTTGTCACTTGCAACTTAATAAATCCCCATTGAAAAAGCCAACTCATTTCTGTTATATTGCATTCCAGCAGCCTAAGCAAACTGAAACAGGGACCCTAATGATAGAAATTCACAATGTTCCATGGTATGCAGTCCTCCTCTACTTCTTTTTCCTCTCTTGAAGTTAGGTTGGCCACGTGACTAGTTCTAGCCAAGAAAATGTGAGAAGTGATGTGTGTGAACCCTTTAGCAACATGTCAGTGCCCAATTCTGCAGCTGCCCTACATTGCCAAAGTAAATTTAGCATGAATTAAAATGATAATATATGGGCAGGCCATGGTAGCTTGACAGGCAGAATTCTCACCTACCGTGCCGGAGACCCGGGTTCGATTCCCAGTGCCTGTCCATGCAAAAAAAAAAAAAAAAATGATAATATGCCATGACCATGTAAAGTTTACCCTAAGAATGCAAGAATGTCTTAACATGAGGAAATCTATTAATGTCATAAACTAGTATATAAAAAGAGTGGAAATGATCATTTTTACTTGAAAACAATAATAAAATTCAACACATATCTAAGATTTAAAAAAATAAAACACAAACTCAGAATAGAAAAACAAATCTTCTTTAGCTTGATAAACTAACCAGCAAATTCCACCTTAAGTGGAAATATCAGACACCACACTAAAATCTGGAAGACAAGTCTCATGATCATTGCTAACAATCCACAAATATTTGCAATTCTCACCAGTGGAAGGAGAAAGAAAAATTGGAGGGTTAAAATTAAAAATAAATAGGAAAAGAAATCCCTATTTACTGATGTGTGATCATATAAGTAGGAAATCTAAGGGAATCCATGAAAAAACTATTAAATAGAGTGAGCAGCAGAGATAAGCAAGATGATTAAAATAATGTATATGTCTAAAAATTAATATATTTTACAAACATTTAAAAATGTACTGAGGGAGGTCAGTGTAATGGTGGCTCAGTGGCAAGAATTCAAGCCTGCCAAGTTGGAGACCTGGGTTCGATTCCTGGAGACTGTTTATGTCAAAAAAAAAAAAATGTATTGAGGGGGGTACGAGGGTAGTTCAGTGGTAGAATTCCTGCCTGCTATGTGGAATATTCAGGTTTGATTCCTGGCCCATGCACTTTCCAAAAACAAACAAATAAACAACCAAACAAAATAAAAAATTCAGCAAATGGTACTGCAATAAGGGGATACTCACATAGAAAAAGAATGAAACTTGACCCCTGCCATATAGTATACAAAGAAAAAAAAATGAATTGAACAAAAGAGAGCACCATTCACGGTAATGGTAAAAATCACAAAATACTAGGAACCTGAGAAGAAATGGACAAGACTTATATGAACAAATAAAATTTACTGAACGTAAAAAGGTGTATATAAATTGATAAATGCCCTACAGAATAAGACATTTTTGTATAAAGGTATTATAGAAATAGAAAGTAAAAAAGCCAAAAAGTTGATTCTTGTTTAATACTTTAAGTTACAAGTTTGATGCACATTTAGAGAGAAATTTTGAGATAAGATAAGTTGTAATTCTTGTGCTTTAGCTAAAGACCTATATTTAGCAAGTAGCCAAGAATAGGAAAATCAGGGAATGGTTAGATTGGGTGGTCTCAAAAAATAATCAGCAAATTATTATAGCTAAAGGAGCAAGATTCTTAATTTTAGAATTATAAATAATTATAGTGCCTCTTAAATGTTTAACAAATAAGGGTAGAACATCCCTGTGATATTCGACTGGTAACTACAAAGGTAGTTAATCTACAAACTCAGGGCCAATCTATCAACTGCATTTGTTGGAATGTTAGAATGCTTATTACAGAAAAACTGTATTTATTCACTGAAATTTAGAAAGAATGTTTGTCATAGAAAATTGAGTTTGTTCACCTACATTATCATTACCTACCGGCTGCCTCTGACCTCATTCACT
The DNA here is from genome assembly GCA_004026745.1 of Myrmecophaga tridactyla. Lineage (NCBI taxonomy): Eukaryota > Metazoa > Chordata > Mammalia > Pilosa > Myrmecophagidae > Myrmecophaga > Myrmecophaga tridactyla. Next base: position 34,082 of record PVIY010021335.1, read on the forward strand.
TTGCAATAATTAACTCTACCAATACACAATTTCTATGACGTTTCCTGAGAATTAGGAAAAGTACGCCTGGATATTTCTCCTTCCAGATTTCAAAAAAAATGCAAAACAGAATCTTTTCTTGAACAATTTCAAATCTCTATAACTTAATCTATAAATTTAATGCAATCTCACAAGAATATTTTATAGAACTTGACAAGGTAATTTTAAAGTCCTTTCAGGAAAAAAAAATGCAAAGAAATAGTCAACAAAGTTTTTGAAAAGAGAAATGAAGGAGAATATTTTCCTGCCAGATAGGAGAGCATGCATCACCATATATACATTACATGATACATTCCACAAGACCTAGTAATTCAAATGTTGGCACAGAGCTAGATGCAAAACAATGTGATGAAATAGGCAGTCGTGGAAGAGTTCCATTGGAAAGTTAGATCTCTATCTCACTTTGTACTCATAGAGTAAAGGCAAAAACATTAAAATATACTTTAAGTATATAGGGCTCGAATAGACCTTCTTAAGCAAGATGCAAAGCTAAGAAACAATAAAACTGTGGAATAATAAATTTGACCACATAAAAAACTGAAACTTCCACACAACAAAAGACTATAAACAAAGTAAAGAGATAAGAGAACAAACATATGCACTATGTCTATAATGGTTTTACGTTGAAAGTAAATATTACCTTAACTCCTATCAATTGATATTTAAAATAGGGAAACAATCTAATAGAAAAGTAGTCAAAAGATATGAGCAGCCATATGAATAGGCTATAAACATAAAAGTATTCCACCTTTACTAATAATCATGGGAAATAGTTAAAATTTGTAAACCACAGCAGCACCCCACTTCCCTGGTACCAAAATCTCTTCTTGTTTGCTAGCTGCCAGAATGCAATATACCAGAAATGGAATGGCTTTTAAAAAGGGGAATTTAATAAGTTGCTAGTTATAGTTCTAAGGCTGAGAAAATATCCCAACTACCACAAATCTATAGAAATGTCCAATCAAAGGCATCCAGGGAAAGATACCTTGGTTCAAGAAGGCCGATGAAGTTCAGGGTTTTTCTCTCAAGTGGAAGGACACATGGCAAACACAGTCAGAGTTTCTCTCTCATCTGGAAAGGCACATGGTGAACACAGTCAGGGTTCCTCTCTCATCTGGAAGGGCACATGGCAAACACAGTGTCATCTGCTAGCTTCTTCTCCTGGCTTCTCGTTTCATGAAGGTCCGGGAGGTGTTTTCCTTCTTCATCTCCAAAGGTGGCTGGCTGGTAGACTCTGCTTCATGGTGCTACAGCATTCTCTGCTCTCTCCAAATTTCTTTCATTCTCCAAAATGCTTCCTCTTTTATAGGACTCCAGAAACTTATCAAGACCCACCCAAATGGGTGGAGACATGTCATCACCTAATCCAGCTTAACAACCACTCTTGATTAAATCACATCTCCAGGGAGATGACCTGATTGCAGTTTCAAACATACAGTATTGAATAGGGATTATTCTGCCATTACAAAACGGGATTTTGATTAAAACATGGCTTTTCTTAGGGACATACATCCTTTCAAACCAGCACACATGGGAAATAGTTAAAATATCTATGATGGAACATGTCTTTCTCAGAATGACTTTTTCAGTCTGATAAGGAATATAGACAGAACAAATTGGCATAGCTTTCATGGTAGGCACATTGGCAAGTATTTGTTACTATCCTGAACGTTCACACCTGGAATAGAACATATTACTGCTTGCAAGTATTCACCCCACATTACTGTGAAAGAGTCCCTGTGCCTGTTCATGTGACTTTCAGGAATTTCTCCTAAGAGAAGGTTACATCCCAGCAACCATGGACATTGGGCTGGGCTTGGTGACGTACATCACATCCAATCAGCAGCTTTAAGGGTCATGGGGTTTTCCTCCAGCACCCGCGTTTCTGTCCTCTGCCATGAGAACTCTTGGCTCGCACAGTGCCACACCTTCAGTCTGGAACCTGGGCTGCTGCGAACAGAAGGAATTAGCTCTGAGCCACAGACTGGGGTAGATGGGCTACTGATCTGCAGCTTCATGAAAGGTGAGCGAGAAAACAAATGGTGTCTATCATTGGCATTCGGGACTTATTTGTTACCATAGCAAAACTGAATACTGCAAATACCCTTTTACCCAGCAATTCATCTTACAGGGATGCATGCTCGAGAATATTTGCAGCTGAGAGGAGCACAGAGAAGCAGGATTCCTGGTGCAGCATGGTTGGTATTCCTAAAAAAATGTAAGCAATTTAACTCTCCATCAATAAAGAACAGTTGAACAAAGTAGTGTCTGTCCATACAACGCAAGACCCTGCAGCAATGAGACATAATGAGTTAGAACATGGCACATGCTTAACAAGATTAGATCTTGCAGAACAACACACAACGTGTGTCCATTTATAAAATAAATCTTTAAAACACTCCATAAAAGGACCCAGTTATATGTCCACGTCCAGAGCCACGTGTACATACAGGACAAGGATGTGGAGGTTATTTGCTAAAAAGAAAAGTGGTGGTAAAAGAAACTTCACCTAACATTTGTACAATTAAGTGAAATAAAGGGGCACTTCTGGAATCACAGCTTGAGGAGGTCTGTGAACTCTCTCTCCAGCAAATAGTCGTAAATAGTCAAAATTTCTGCAATACTAAAAACAAAAAATTAACAGTTGTGGTGACCCCTGAACACTTGTGCACAGCTGGTGTGAGTGTAAATGGTAGAGCCACTTTGAAAATCTGTCTGGTAGTTCCTCAAAAAATGAAACATGGAGTTACCACAACCAGCAATTCTATACCTCAATATCTACCCAAGAGAAATGAAAAAATGTGCTCACACAATAACACGTACATAAGTGGGAAATTTTGAGAACATGACTGCAATAAAAAGTTTAAAAACAAACAAACATACACAAATGTTCACAGAGCACTTTTCATAATAGCCAAAAGGTGGAAAAAATCCAAATGTCCCTCAAAAGATGAATGGATAAATAAAATGAAGTCTATTTAATATATCCAATATTACTTGGCAATAAAAAGGAATGAAGTGCTACAACACGGTTGAACTTTGAAAACATTGTTCATTGAAAGAAGCTAGTCACAAAAGAGCACATATTGCGGGATTCCATCTATATGCAATGACCGGAAGAGGCAAACCTGTAGAGAACTTGCCAAGTCCTGGGAGGAAGGAGCAATGAGGATTGATTGCTAATGCATATGGGGTTTCTTTTTCAGGCAGGCAATTAAAATGTTCTAAAATTGATTGTGTTGATAGTTGCACCACTCTGTGAATATATTAAAAACATTGAAATGTGCATTTTAAATGGATGAATTGAACAGTCTATGAATTCTACAAAAATCTGTCAAAATGTAAAAATAAAGTGAAATAAAATAAGATGAGAGGATTTCAAGTGACTAATCAAGTGTCTTCATGATAAATGCAAAGGTGTTCTGGATGTGTCCTATTTCTTTCTGTACGCTTTCAAGTGAGTCATCCTTATTTCCAGTGTGTGAATGATAAAGAGTGCATGCTCCTAGAAATACTCTCTGCTGGAATTTTGCTCTTTGTCACTCGTCCTAGTTTTCCTTTATGTGAAGACTGATGTGCTTTTAGAAATAAATGGCTTTGCATTTTACCTGAGAGGATTGGAATGATTAAATCCTTAAAACGGTTGCTCAGGAAGATCATCTGAGAAAGCTAGAGGATGAAGATATCTCTTGTCTGGACAACCTCTGACCAGCAGCTTCCAGGTGTTTATTAGAAATGATCATTCTCAAGCTCCACTCTAGACTTGCCAAGTCAGACTCTCTGAGGGTTCTCCCCTAGCCCCTAGCGTGTTTTAACAAGCCTCTAGGGGGATTGTGGAACTACCACCAAAGCCACTAAGACAATATACGAAATGGAGCAGGCACCCCTTGAGGAGGCTGTCAAAAAATCCCAGCCATAATTAAAAGGTGACATGGGGGGTAGAAGATGCAGACCACCAAAACCATCAGGATCCCCGAGTAAGATTCCTGAGCAGCAAGTTCATATGTTCATAACTAAAGAGATTTAAGGGAAAGCAGCAGGGACCCTTATTTGCCCCACCTCTTTTAACATGGGGGTGTCAAAGAAAAAAATTACTCCTGACAGTGTTAAACAGCCAGGGTTGGCTTTATTCAAGGCTATACGTAATAAGGAAGAGAGAGACATGAAGGCTATAGTGATAGAGAGAGTGAGACGGAAAGGCTAACACAAAAGGGGAGAGACAGAGAAAGCTCAACTTCCAGAAGCAGAGGGAAGGAGAGTTATTAAGGACGGAGGTGAGCTGCGGAAAGTACTGGAGGAGTGTGCTTATCTCCTGAGTTTATTGTTGAGGCTGGGTGGAAAGTCTGTCTGGTTTCTGTAAGGGCGAAGCAGAGGGAGCTCAGGGTCTTAGCATCAGAGAAGCCTGCTTTAGGTTTAGTTAAGCAAAGAAGTTGAGGCCATCTGATGCACGCAGAGGCCAATACTATGCATCAGGAGACTGAGAAAAGAGCTTTCTTGCAAAGTCAACTGGCTAGGAGACAGGACACAAGACTCAAATCTGTCTCCCCGATCTGAGCGTTGAGGGGGATTTTATGGAAAGGGGAGGTGAGAAGTGGGGACAGAAGTGGGAGGTTTGACTTGGCATAGTCCAATTGGTTAATTATAGAGATGTCCATACGTGGTAGAGTGGATTTTAGGCTGACTCTTCCTCAGTAATGGCCTCTCATATTTGATTTGCTTCCAATGTCTCCTCGTCCTTGTAATCTTAGTTAGGGGGGAGGTGACCTTTTTTCCTGATGTCTCCAAGTTCCTCTAAAGGACAAGAGCCTGATTTTATGCACATGCTCAGATCATATGACCTGCGGGTAAGCTTGGTTGCCTGCAAAGCAAGCCCAGAAGAAAAGGTGGCAGGAACAGAGGAGAGCCTCACAAACCAGTTTTGACCTGCCCAAGGTTTTAGTAACACAAAGGGCTGTGGGTACAAGGGGAGGTGAGAGGGTGTGTTCTCAACCTACTCTGTTTTCCAGGATCACAGGGCTCCTATAAAATTCAGCCTTGTCAGGAGCAACCTCTGTTAAAAAGAATAAAAAGCAGTCCAGCAGCTGTTGCATAAATGAGCAGGCACTAGGAAGCAAGCAAGCTGTTGAGAAAAAGGGGAAGGAGTCGCTTATGTTTCTTGGTCTAATTCTGGAGGAAGTCTCCAGCCTCAAGGCATCCAGCACCTGTCTACATACAGCTGGGTCAGAAAATCAATCTCTCTGATTTTCTCTTTTCCCTCCTTCCCTTTCTTCCTTTTTCCCTCCTTCTTCTCTGCCTTCATTTCTCCTGCTACATTTCTTACATATCTTTTGGCAACATGAATGCTGTATGTTATTAAATTTTATTTCTATTTTACTTTACCTTCTAACACCTTAATATTTATATTTCCTACTTCTAGTTTTTCCATCACCCTAAGCTTATGCTTTAAAAAGTTTAAATTTACATTTATTTTTGTATCTTAAATCTATTTCAATTTTACTGCAATTTTCTTAATTTTCTGTGTTTTCTTAGTTCACATGGTTCACTCTGACTTCAAGGATTTAAGACCAATGAACTGAAAATTCTTTGTACCCTAATTCAATGCTTCTTAAATTTTTTTGGGGGGGTGCATGGTCCAGGGATCGAACCCAGGTCTCCCACATGGAAGGCAAACATTGTACCACTGAACCACCAGGGTACCTACTTAAAATTTTTAATGAATTAAACTCAGTGACTTCAAAAGAAAATCAAATCACACATTCTCTTTTTCCCCCAAGATTCTAAAATGCCCCCATCCTTGAAAAAAATTTTCAGAGTTTTAAGGTTTTATTTTTAAAAATTGAATAATAAATTTTAAGATAAAATGACAGTGCTTGTTTTAGGATCAAGCAACCCAGAAAAGTACAAAGAAAATAATATATAATCCCAATTCCTATAGCCAGAACTAGGTGTTGTAGTCATTTGACAAACATTGTTATAGACATCTTTCTGTACCCTGCACAGACAAAAGCCAGAGAGAGACAGAGCAAGAAGCAGACAGGATTTTTTAAAAATGTACAGAATTTTTTTTTTTTTTTTTTTTTTTTTGCATGGGCAGGCACTGGAAATCAAACCCTGGTCTCCAGCATGGCAAGTGAGAATTCTACCACTGACCCACCATTGCACTGCCCTAGGTCTTTTTGTTAAATAAATAATATATAGTTTCTCTTAAATTTATTAAGAAAAATTTAAAAGGGAGCATGGCATTGCCAAACTTGAGATAAATATTTTTCTACCACCAAAGATGTTGGTTTCCAATGATTCCAAGGTGAAGGAGAACAGGAAACTGTAGGAAAGCTACTGAAAATTGAGAGCTATGGGTGTTGTTAGCCTTTGTCCTTAAAACTCCATCTCAGGATTTTAAGCAGCATGGATCAGCTCCTTGCTGTGAAAGATAGAAGGGTTAGCTCTGGAGAGCACCCTTCCCAACTCTTCCTAGCATTCACTTCCTAAGCTTTCAGGACCACATGCCCACTTCTATCTTTAGATAGCCTTGGTTCCATCTTTAAAAAAAGAAACCAGTCAGTGTTAATCTCCAGTTGTTAGTGGTGGTATTATTTTATACCTCTCTTTTTTTTTCTTTATGTTTTTCAACCATGACTCCTCTTTTCTTGAGCTCTTTGGGTTTCTGTCTCTTTTTTTAAAGATATAAAGTTTTATTGTGGTAACATACAGACAATATAAAATTCCCCAGTTTGACGATTTTTAAATGTACAATTCAGTGCCATTACTTACCTTCACAATGTTGTCCTACCATTGCCGTCATCATTTACAAAACTTTTTCATCATCGCAGAGAGAAACTCCATATCTGTTAAGCAATAACTCCCAATTTCCCCTTCTTCCAGCTCCTGGAAACCTCTGATCTATTTCCTGTCTCTATAAATGTGTTTATTCTAGATATTTCATGTAAGTGGAATCATACAATATTTGTTCTATGCCTGGCTTATTTCACTCAACATATTATCTTCAAGATTAATCCATGTTGTTGCATATATTAAAACTCTGCCCCTTTTTAATGGCTGAATAATATTCCATTGTGTTTACAGACCACATAATATCTATCTCTTGTTTCTACCTTTTGGCTATTGTGAATAATGCTGCTATGTTTTCATGCTCTTTGTTTAGATGCATCTCTTGGTTGGGCTAGATGATTTCCTGGTCAAATTCCTTTTCCAAGAAGGCCTCATGTTAATTGTCTGTATTTTAGAACTTCACTAACGCTATGAGACCAAAGGAAGAAAGGTTTATTTTGTCCAGAACCTAAATTTTCTGTAGCATATAATCTAACAACCTGTCTGGATAGTTCATTTAAACAACCTAAATACAGGGATCCCAGAATGGGATTGAGGGCCTGTTATCCTGTATGGCTTAATGTAGTGCCCAGGTACATCCCGGAGTATGTTAAGCAGATAATCAAAAACTATTGGCAAAGTCCTTTGAGGGATGGGAGAAAAAATATGGAACTATTAAACTTTACCCCTGGGGAAGCCCCTGATACTGTGCAAACATTAGGATTTCTCAAATCAAAAGGCCAAGCCCTTGAGTTAAAGGGACTTCCGGGTCAAGATGGCGGCTTAGCAATGTGTGCGTTTTAGTTTGTCCTCCAGAACAACTACTAAATAACCAGAAACAGTACAGAACAGCTCCTGGAGCCACGTCAGTGACCAGACACACAGCATACCCCAGTCTGGACCAGCTGGACCGGCTGCGAGCACCCCCCAGAACCGTGAGTTCCCAAAGCTGCGGCGGCCAGCGCCCCTCCCCCACAGGCCGCTTCCCAGAGGGGAAAGGAAAGGACTTTACTAGCAGCAGGGACTGGGCACAATCAAACGCCAATTGTGGAACTAATTAACAAATTCTGACTACTAAAAATAGGCCCCCAGCTTAGGTGAACCTGATCAAAGCGGAGGTTGCTCATTTTTGCCCCGGCACCAAGGGGGCAGGACTAACAGAAAAAGGGGAAAAAAAAAAAAGAAGGAAAGAGGTTTTTGTGGCTGTGTATCTACAAAGGCTGGACTGCCTCTGGATACAGCGGCAGGACTTTTCAGGCTGCAACTGCCCCAGGCATAGGCAGAAGTGAGCTCTTTTGGGGGCTTGTCTGGAGCCTGTGCCTTCCCCAGGGGAGGGGTGAAGCCCAACTCAGGTGGATCCCTCCCTCAAGGAATTCAGACACCAGGGCTTGGTAATTTGAAGCCATTAAAACCAGCCTACGACCTCTCCTCTGTCTCCACCACGCCCCCCAGCAGGGAGAGTCCGCCAAAGTTAAAAGTACCGCATCATCTTATGCTGGTGGGACCTGCAGTCAGACAAGTGCCACATACAGGGCAGGATAAGAAAAACAGAGTCCAGAGACTTCACAGGAAAGTCTTTCAACCTGCCGGGTCTCATCCTCAGGGAAAACCGATGCAGGTGACTCTTTCCTCCTGATAGGAGGCCAGTTT
>PVIY010021336.1:0-31025 GCA_004026745.1 Myrmecophaga tridactyla
GCCTATAGCTTTGGTTGTCCACACTGCTTGTGAGAATATCAAGAATTCAACTTGGGGAAGTTGAATTTCTCCCCGTTCTCACCATTCCCTGAAGGGGGCTTGCAAATATTTTTCCAGTCACTGATCAAATCATTCTGGGATTCATCGGGGAATCACTCTGGACAAACCAGCAAAATCTCATGTGGCTACCTGAGATTCCTTCCCCTTCTTCATCATCCATATCAGGAATGATAAGGGACTGCAATGGATTTGGCCAAATACTACCTTTGCTGACCTCTCCTAGCCCATGTGCACCTGCATCAGAATGGTTGATAAACCAGGTAAGGAGCAGCTCTCTGGTTTTCCAGGCTGCCTCTTCATTCTGGCTTTATTTCATGTTTGACTTGAATGTTTCACCAAGTGCTTTCCAGGTTTCCATTTGATTTCAGTCCATTTTGAGATGGATCACCGCTTTCACGCAGATGAAATTCCTTGGAGAAAACTTTATTTTTGAAGTAAGGATTTTCATCAAAATAAAAATCAATTCTTTACCCTAATTTAATATCTTCAAATTCTGTAGCTTCACTTCTTATCAAATAATGCAGCACCTCTTCATCCTCCTCCCCAAGAGTACAGACACTTGGGGATGGGTAGCAAGTGTTGTTACCCCAAAATTGGGGATTTTGATGATCAATTCTGATCTCTTCTGAAAGAATGGTTTGCAGAGTTTATGGTATTTCTGTTCGACTTCCAAAACCTCCTCACTGGCTTGTTCATTAAGTCTGTCTATTTCGTTTTGTACTTCATCAGTATGTTCAATTATTTCCTGCTGTTCTTTTTTTCCTGTTGACAAGGCCAGAGCAGGTGGAGTTTCCTCTGGCCTAGGGGCAGGAAGCAGTTTTACTTTCATCATTTGAGGCAGGAGTAAAGACTGGTGTTTGGGGCTTATACTGTTAAGTCCAGTAACCATAGCCAAAAGGTGATATTTGCCTGGAAGAAGCTCAGATACCTGAATGGAATCCTTTTTATAATAACTATTAAATTTTATTCTTAATTTCTTCTTAATCCAGAAGGGCTAGTTTCCTCTCAGTTTAATAGCTTTCTACAAATTTAAGTTTGATTATTCCATGATAATATCAGATTTTAAAGGATGCAAATGAACACATATATATTTTACTATGACAAAGAAAGCCACTGTTAAAAAACAATGTATTTTGTACCAGTGGTCAGTGAAAGGGAGGAGTAAGGGGTATGGCACGTATGAGTTTTCTTTTTTCTTTCTTATTTATTTTGCTGGAGAGCTGCAAATGCTCAAAAAAATTATCATGGGGATGAATACACAACTATGTGATGATATTATGAGCCACTGATTACACACCATGTATAGAATGTTTATATGCCAAGAATGTTTGTATGTTTGTTGTATACAATAAAAATATTAAAGAATAAAATAAAATAAAAATTAAAAAGTAAGAATGTATTTTGTGTATTATTTTTAAGTTTGCCATTAGAGGATATCAAATAGAGCTACTTCTTTCTGTTAGTTTTGTTTTGTTTGTTGTTGACATAATATTCATTTCTCATTGAGGGAATCATGAATCCCTTGGGGCAATATTAGTAGAAACAGTTCTTACCTGGGAAGACCATCATCTCAAATTTCAAAATAAGCAACTACTAAATTGGTTCATGTGTAAAATACATTCATGTCCATAAAATCAAAATGCCAAGAGAAGTCTTCCAGATATCACCTGAAAATATCAGGTATTAAGAAAATTCAGTAATCACTATGGTCCTTTGGATTTTGTTTTTGCTAACTGAGAATAATATAAGCACATTACATTCCCTCTTTGGAAACTTTCACATGCAAAATCACACAATTTGAGTTACTTTCAACATTTAGCGGTATAAGTCATTCAATTTGCATTGAGCTGAGAAAGCTTTGTGGTAAAAGAAAAGAAAAACAGGAAGAAAGGAAAAGAAAAGACAAGAAAAGAAAAATGATAAAAGGATTTGTATTTGAGTTTTTAGAAAATGGAAAGCCAAGTTAGGATTTAGAATCAGAAACTAACATGACAAAAGATGAACTTTATAAACTTTTCCTTGTTCTGAAGTTTGGAATGGACCAGTGTGGGAAGAAAAGAATGCAGTGAGATCAGCGCAGGGCAGCTGCAGTGAGGGGGCCAGCTAGACCAAGGCAGTGGGAACTGAAAATAAGTGTTGGGTATGAGAGACATTATGAAAATGGCACCTCTAGAACTTAGAGAATGATTTGGAGGGTGAAGAAGCCGATAGGAATGAAAGATGCTTCCAAACCGAGGTAATTAGGAAAATACTGGTGTAATTAATAGAGATAGTAGCGCCAGGAAGGGAGGCTTGCTTTCTGAGTGGATGATGAATTAAATTTTGGATCACATGAGTTTAGGATGTCTATGAAACATGCATATTGCAATCATCAGTATCAAAAGTGAAGAGAAAGTCTTCCAGGAAAGAAGTGAAGTTTAAAAATATCTATTTTTCAAAAATGTATTATTTTGTAATAAATAATTTGACAAGCAAATAATATCAAGCCCTCCAGTCCCTCTCAGGTAATAAGGCTTAGTAACTAACTAACCTATTAGTTTTCTGTGGCTGCTGTAACAAATCATCAAATATTTAGTGGCTTAAAACAACACAGAGGAATTATCTTACAGTTCTGTAGGTTAGAGGTCCAACACTGGTGTCACTGAGATAAAATCAAGGTTTAACAGGACTGTGTTTCTTTCTGGAGGCTCTGGCAAAAATTTGTTTCATTGTCTTTTCTAGGCACATTCCTTGGCTCATGTCTCCCTTCCTCCATCTTCAAGGCCAGAAACCTTGCATCCCTCTGACCATCCTTCCATAGTCACATCTACTTCTGACTCTCCTCTATTGTCTTCCTTCAAAGACCCTGGGTTCCTTCAAGAACCCTGGTGATTACAATTTGCCCAGATCATCCAGGATAATTCAAGATAATCTCTCCACATAAACGTCACCTGATTCTCAACCTTAATTTTATCTGCAACTTTAATTCCCCTTTGCAATTTGTGATAGTCAATTTCATGTGACAAATTGGCTAGATTATGGTGTCCAGTTATTTGGCAAGCAAACACTGGCCTAATTGTTACTGTAAGAGTATTTGGTAGATAGATTTGCATCTATAATCAGTTAATTCTGTCTATGGCTAATTTCATGTACAATCAACAAAGGAGATTGCCTTCAGCAATGTGGGGAGTCTCCTCATTCATTTGCTGGAGAGCTTAGAAGTCAGAACTGGGGGGATACAGAAGTCAGAAGGAAGAATATCTGCCTCTACTTCAGGCAACCGGCTTCTCCTGGGGAATTCAACTTCATCTTTATCAGAATTTACAGCTTGTAAGCTGTTCTATGGAACTGGAATTTGTAAGCTTGTAAACTCCATAGTCAGCCAAATCCCACTCCCCACCCCCACCCCCATTCAATCCATTGTATTTTTCTGTAGAACCCTGACCAATGTACCATCTAATCTAACCTATCATATTCTCAGTTTCCAGGGATTAGGATATGGATATCTTGTGGGGTGGAAGGTATGGTCATTACTCTCTTTACTACAGGAAAAATCCTCCCATGCTTTTTCCATGTTCATGCAAGCATATACCTATATAGACTGACATGGGTTTATATTTTCTTGCCTCTCTCATTCTTTCTTTCTCTTCCTCCCTCCCTCCACTTTACCTAACAAAAGTGGGATTTTAGCTTTGCCTAATACTCATTACCATGCAGCCTCCCTGCTCCCACCCTTCCTCCCCACCTCACATACAAGGTGTGTATGGCTAGGTGATGTTCCTTTAAAGGGTTTCCCAGAACAGCTCCCCAGCATCCTAGCTATGAGGATAATTTCCTCTTTAACCATGCATTAAATAAGGATTGAATTTCTCCTGCAAAAGTCTTATTACTGAGATGAAGATTTTCCCTCTTTTATTTATACCGTAGTTGTCTACACAACCTGAAGAGTGTTGAAGGGCCCATTCATCTTATAGGAGTGCAGAAGTTAGCAAGAGCTACAAGTTATGGATCACTTACTCTACACACGAGACAAAATCCTTTAAATGTATTATCTTTTCTTTCTCAAGGGAATGAGCTGTCTTGTGGATAGTGAAACTGAAGCTTTGGGGCTTGGTGAACAGTTATTTAAACGGCAGTGTCAGGATGTAAGCATAGGCTATCCAACACCCAAGTCAGTGTGTGGGTGTGGGTGCAGGCGTGGGTGTGTAAATACAACTGCATGCATAGACTTAGGCCATTCAGGGACCTCAGCAAGGGTGCCAGTGTGACTCTCCCAGGCCTTTGTGCAACTTCATTCCATAAATGGACCACATGACTGAAAAGTTAGTTATTTTTACTCCCTCTGTAAAATCCAGAAAGCACTGCCTCCCAGCATTCCTGCTCACTGGTGAAGCAAAGTCCCACAGCCCACTACCTTTCCTGCTTCCAGCCAACCGTTCACTCCCCAGGGCAAAGTCAAAGCTGCACTCCTCAAAACCACTGGACCCTTTGCCAATGGGCAAACCACTGGACCCTTTGCCAATGGGCTTTTTAATATCTTAGCCAAGGGAATTTTCAAGAACTAACTTCTTATTTATTTAGAACACAGAGCTCACCTACCTTTAGGATCTCAATATTCTTTCATATATTTATTCAGTTTTTCTTTCATTCCAAACATTTCTGAAGTACTTACCATGAATCAGGCACTCAACCAAAGATAGGAATAAAAAAACATAAAAATATGGAAGCTGCTCTCAAGTTGCTGATGGCATGTACTGAGTTCTTCCCAGATCTCTGCTCCCATCCTCCAAAGGCCCTAAGCTGTTTCATCTCTGTCTTCAGGAACCACTGTTTCCAGCCTCCTATTAGGTCTCTATACCCTCTGACCCTTAAATCTAGGCTGTTATTTTTTCTGAACCAAGTATTTTTTTTTGTTTTTGTCTTATTTTTATTCTTTCTTTCTCTGCAGCTCACGCCATTCATTACAAACCCAAGGTGATCATCTCTTTAGCTGCTGACTGAAACTATGCAGCCAGGTTTTGGGGGCCCTCCGACCGTCCTCTGGCCTAACTCTCCAGGCTGAGCCAACTATTCATCGTGAGAGCAGCTGTAACGATGATGCAAATACACCAGACTTTTCCACTACAGTGTCCTGGGTGCTCTCACTTTTTCCAGTCCTGCTGAGTGCTTCTGCCTCCGTTTCTATCTTTAATTGTGCCTGTACTTCTCATCTGGTTTGTGCTCCCAGCACTGAGCCTCCACCTTGAACCACTATGGTTGCACTGGTTTGATCATTTGCATACTTCCTTCAATGAGGTTTTATATTTGCTCTTTTGTTCAATCTGCTTTTAGCTGCTCTGGGTAATTATTCTTCCTGATGAAGCCTGGATCATTTCTGAAGATATAATAGTTGATATTTTACTCATCCAAGCATATCTCCAAACATTTCCTTCACTTATATTCTGCCCCCTTCTTTTTTTTGCTTGGTGAACATGGTAGTGGTTTGACATTTATTGCTAAAGAAATTATAAACCATTTTGCAGCAATTCCAAGTCAAGGTACTATGGTAATGTTTAAATTGAAGTGACTGACCTTTGTTAATGACATAACAGAATTAACAGAGCCACTACCTTCTTCTTACTGAGGAAGCATTTGACAGAATCCACCCTTCTATTCAGCTATTTCAAGGGACCTGTTGGCTTCATTTTTCTGCAAACGTGGTTTATTTCTTTATTCTTATTCTTCTTATATTTTTAAATAATTCTTTTTACTTTGAAATCATTGCAATTTATCACAAAAATTGGAGGTACCAATGAAAAGAACCATCTTTCTCTTTGAACTGTTTTAGAATAAGTTGCCAGCCTGCTCTTACATCTTCCCCGAACACTTTCACATGTGTTTATACTATATACAAGGACATTCTCCTCCATTTCCACAATGTAACCATTAAAATCAGGCAGTTAACATTGATTCGTTTCTACCATGGAAGTCTCAGATTCCATTCAGATTTTGTCAATTGTCCTTTAGAGCAAAAGTAAAGTGCTCCACTAAAAATTGTAGTTCTTCACTTAGCTGTCATGGAATGGTTCATTCAGCCTGGACCATTTCTTATTTATCCCCTCCTAGACTTTGACTATTACAGGTCAGTTGTTTCAGAGAATGCCCCTAGCTTGGGCTTGTCTTATGTTTCCTCATGATTAGGCATAACTTATGCAATTTGGGGAGGAAAATATCAGCAGTGATGCTGTATTCTCCTTACAGTCTATCAGGGTAATGCATGATTTTCATCTGTCCCATCACTGAAGATGCTCAGTTTGGTCATGAGTGAGGTGGTGTTTGCAGGTTTCTCCACCATGGAGCTCCTCACTGTCTTTTGGTTATTACTAAGTATTCTACAGGGAATTACTCTGAAACTATGGAAATATTCCATTACTCCCCCAAATTTCAGTTTATTCTTATTTATTTACATCTTTGCGAACTCATCGTTTTCTATTTTATTCCAAGAGTTATCATTTATTACTGACATCATTTATTTTGATGCTCCTAGTGTCTCTGATTTGGCCAATGAGAGCACCTTCAAGCTCCCTGTAATTCCTTATAAATTTTCTTGCTTTCTGGTAAAACAAAATGCCTCAGGCTCATGTTGCACTTTCTTGGGCTCAGCTCTGCTATCCAGCATCACTCCAAAGAGCCTTGGTTCCTTTAACTGAAAGAACTAAAGAAAATATATAGGAATGCATACAGTATGTGTATGACTCTATGTATATACACAGTGCATCTCTATTTCAAAACACTATCTAGCAGCTCTGGCTCAGCTTTGGGCTGGCTGCAGTCTCAGCCTAACAGTGGCCGAACTACCTGGCTCATTTGTGATGAGGCTTTTGCTACTTCTGGTGGCGGTAGCGGTCGTGGTCCAGAACGAGACCTCGGCCAACCTGGGTGGCGTGACTAGCAAGAGATTGAAGATGCAGTACGGCACAGGGCCACTGCTCAAGTTCCAGATTTGTATTTCCTGAGTTTATGGGTGGGTGTTTGAGGAGTACATGCGGGTTATTAGCCAACAGTACCCAGACATCTGCATCGAAGGAGAAAATTACCTCCCTCAAACAATATATAGATACATAGCATCTTTCCTGTCAGTCCTCAAATGGTATTAATAGGCTTAATAATTGTTGGCAAGGATCCTTTTGTTTTCTTTGGCATGCAAGCTCCTAGTATCTGGCAGTGGGGCCAAGAAAATAAGGTCTATGCATGTATGATGGTTTTCTTCTTGAGCAACATGGTTGAGTACCAGTGTATGTCAACAGGTGCATTTAAGATAACTTTAAATGATGTACCTGTATGGTCTAAGCTGGAATCTGGTCACTTTCCATCCATGCAACAGCTTGTTCAAATTCTTGACAATGAAATGAAGCTCAACGAGCACATGGATTCAATCTCTCATCATCGATCATAGCCCCACCTATCAGCACTGAGAACTCTTTCACATTAAGGGATTTTTGCAAGATTAATCCATTTGAAACATTATTTTGATGCTCAAATTGTCTTATAGTTGACCTGTGAAGGTCCTTTAGTTTGGCTCTTGTGACCTTCAGACATAGTCCATCATGTTCTGAGCATTTCCTTACTTTCTGGTACAAAAAAAAATGTTTCAGGCCCAGTTTGTACCCTCTTTGCCCTGACTCTAGAATCAGCCATTTCCCGTCAGAGCCTGGTTCCATTTAGTGGGAACTGGGTGTTGTAATTGTTCATTTAACATCCAATATAACATAGTTCTTCCTAAGCTCTCCCTATTTCATATTTCATTGGTTCAATCCCATAAAATACAAAAAGTTTTGGAATTTCCAATAAATACCATTGAGAGAAACAGAGCTACTGGGTAAAATTCAAGAAACTGTTGCAGTTCTTTGTGTCTCTGGACTGTGTATTTTTTGTATAAAATTATTTAGATTAGCTTCCCCCCCCCCCCGCCCAGCATAGTTGCGCTATTAATTTGAAATACAGTGGGGCTCATTTGTTTCTGTTTGTATTGTATTGAAGTGTTTCCCTCCATTCTTTTTTATTTAATCTTTAAACGTAAAAAAAGTAACATGGTTCCAAAAGTCAAAATTAGATAAAAAAGAACATTCAAAGGAATTTCCTCCCTCTCCAATCCTTTCCTCTCCTTTCCCAGCTGTCTTCTGAAAACAACCAATCTTCCTCATCTCTAATTTATCATTCCTATTTATATTTTTGAAATAATAAGTATACATAAGTATATAGTTTCCCTTTATTTTTTACATAAAAGGAGACAAATGATATATTCCTTTTGCAGTTTTTACTTTACAACACATCCTGGAAATCACTCCATGCCTTTTTTTTTCTCATCCTACTTTATTACTGTACAGTAGTCCATTGTATGGCTACCATAGTATATTTAATAAATATTCTATGTAATTTTATGCACATGCACATTGTTGGAGGTGTATCTTTGGGGCAAATTTGTAAAAGTGGGAAAACGTATATATAATAGCTCAAAATTTTTTTAAATAAAAGCACTGCAGTATATTGGCAAAATTTTCATTCTTAAATTGGTGTATGCAGATTCTGAATAAACCCTATTAACCCATGGTTATATATCTCCTGTGAAAGACAGTGTTTAAACATGCTATTTGGGGGAAATGTCAATCTATGTTACATTGACTGTGATTCAGAATGTATATGCAGTATGTGACCCAGAGTTGGATGTATCAAAGACCTAAATATAAGAGTCAGGACCACAAAACTCTGAGCAGATAATGCAGAGAAGCATCTTCAAAATCTTCTGGTATGCAATGGTTTTTTAGACTTTACATCCGAAGTACAAGCAACAAAAGAAAAAAATTTAAAATTTTTTGTGCTTTAAAGGACTTTGCCAAGAAAGTGAAAAGGCAACCTACTCAATGGGAGGAAATATTTGAATATCACATATCCAATAAAGGTCTAATATCCAGAATATATAAAGAAATTCTACCACTCAACAATAAAAAATGGGCAAAAGACTTGAATAGGCATTATTCCAAAGAGGAAATACAAATGGCTAAAAAGCACATGAAAAGATATTCATCACTAGCTATTAGGGAAATGTAAAGGAAAACCACAATGAGATACCATTCCATAGCTACTAGAAAGGTCACTATTTAAATAAACCAGAAAACTACAAGTGTTGGAAAGGATATGGAGAAATAGGAACATTTATTTAATGGTGGTGGCTAAAATAGCACAGCTGCTATAGAGAACAGTTAAGCAGCAACCCTGCAAGTGAAATTATTGCCCTCCCCACTACGTGGGACATGACATCCAGGGGTGAAAGTCTCCATGGCAGCATGGGAGATGACTCCCAGGGATGACTCCAGCCCTGGCACCTTGGGATCAACAATTCCATCCTGACCAAAAGGGGGGAAAGAAGTGTAACTAATAAAGTATCAGTGTCTAAGAGAGTTCGAATAGAGTTGGGAGGCTACTCTGGAGGTTACTCTTATGCAAACGTTAGTTAGACATTGCTACCTATCATAACTTGCCAAACCCCAATCAGGACCATTCCAGCTAATCCTAAAGAACACCTAGGGCAATATATAAGATTCCACAAGGGTTCCATGCACTAGAGCAACTTTCCAGGAACCTACAATCTCCAGATGGTGTCCCTGGACCAGATAAGTCCTGAAACCTAGAGGGCCAGCCTCTCCAGAACATTAGATAGTTCCATCTCCCTACCACATATTATTGATAGACTTTTGCAACATGAAAAAGTTAGAACAGCCATAGTCCAAACACCCCTAAACAGAGGGATAGAAAGATCAAAGGTGGTAGTGGAATTATGCAGAGAAGATAGGATTTAAAAAACAATAATCATTAAATTGATATCTCTTTCAATCTTCAGCATCTTAGAGTAGCTACAGATAAATACCTAGAATTGTGGAATTGTGACCTATGCCAAACTCTGAAATATGTTCTACAACTAATTGTGGTGCTGTGCTTTGAAATTCATTGCTTTTTTGTATATATGTTGTTTTTCACAAAAAGTTTTTTAAAAAGTCAACTGTGACGATAAAAAAAATATTTATTCCTCCTAGCCTCCCATATTCTGGAGTAGCTAGAAGGAAAAGTCTGAGAGGATCGTATGGTAGCCCATGCCAAACTCTGGGATCTGTCCTGTAACTACTTATTGAAGGGTGCTTTGAAAACTATTGCTCTTTTCTTTCTTTGCTTTATATATATGTTATATTATACAATAAAAAAGTTAAAAAAAAAAGAGAGAGAGAAAGAAAATAGTTGGGCAGTACCTCAGGAAGTTAAGTATAGAATTGCCTTATAATCTGGCAATCCCAGAAGATCTGAAAGCAGGGACTCAGATAGATATTTTCACATCAATGTTCACAGCCGAATTATTCACAGCTGTCAAAACACGGATGTAACCAAAGTACCCATCAATTGCTGAACAGATAAACAAAATGTGATATACACATATGATGGCATATTACTCAGCTGTGACAAGGAATGAAATCATGATGCATGCAACAACACGAATGAAACTTGAGGACATGATGTGCAGTGAAATAAGCCAGACACAAAAGGATAAATATTGGATGATCTCATTGATATAAACTAATTATTATAAGCAAACTAATAGAATTAGAAACTAGACTATAGGTTACCAGGAGATAAAATGGGGATAAAGAATGGGGAGCTGATGCTTAATTTGTGTAGAATTTGTAATTACGTTGATTGTAAATGTTTAGATTTGGTGTTGGTAACACATTATTCTAAGTGAAATTAATGCTGAATCATGGGTGTGAATGTGGTTGAAAGGGGAAGTTTTGGGTGGTGTATGGTACCAGAAGGAAAATTAGATGATGAAATATGGGAAAGTATAGCAGTGAATCCTGTTTGGGACGGTGACTGTGGTTAATAGCACAAATATAAATATGTTCTTTCATGAACTACAATACCTATGTCACCAATCCAGGTGTTAATAATAGAATGGTATATGGAAAAAAATAGACCTACTGCAAACTACAGACTAGTCTGCACTAACAATTATATATAAACTATTATTAAAATATATATTTATTATATTAAAATATTGCATTAAATATAGAATATTATATAATACAATAATATTTTAATATTCTTTCTTCAGTTATAACAAAGATACTCCACCAAGGCAAAGTGTCAACAATAGGGGGATATATGGGGATGTTGTATTTTTTTACATAACTTATATGTAAACCTACAACTTCTCTAATAAAAAGACTAATTAAAATTATGCTAAGTGAAAATCCATACTAAGTATTGCATGATTCAGTATATATATAATGTAACTATAAATAGAGTTA
The DNA here is from genome assembly GCA_004026745.1 of Myrmecophaga tridactyla. Classification (NCBI taxonomy): domain Eukaryota; kingdom Metazoa; phylum Chordata; class Mammalia; order Pilosa; family Myrmecophagidae; genus Myrmecophaga; species Myrmecophaga tridactyla. The sequence goes on from PVIY010021336.1 coordinate 11,373, forward strand.
TAATTGCAGTAGTGAGTATGTAGGGCTGGGGGAAGATAGAGAGACTGAGAGGTGACTGCAAAGGGATTCAAGGTTTTTCTTTTTGGAGTAATGAAAATGTTCTAAAATTGATAGCAGCAATGAATGTACAACTCTATGATTATACTAAAAGCCACTGATTGTACACTTTGGAAAGAATGTATGGTATGTGACTATATTTCAATAAAACTGTTCTTTACAAAAAGATACCATTCACTCCCTAATTGGTGATTATGAGTTAGATACATATAATGGAAAAGCAAGATTTGAGTATATAGACACAGGCTCATGCAGGCATATACTTATGCCTGCATATACATGCCTAAACTGATATTCATTAAATAGAGATTAAAAATGAAGGAAAACTCTAAAATGAAATCTTTTTTAGCACGACTCTACCCATGAAACGCCTTCAGAGCTATTTTAGACGGAGCTACTTCTGTGAAAGCAGAGGTCGCTGGCAAAGCGTTTCCCAGCTGCAGGAGGTCCCCGTAGCGTACTCACAGGACAGCTCTCCCGGTGGGGGGCGGTGAGGGACCCTGAAGGGCAGGACGTCCAGCCATCCAGGGCAGGCGCCGGGGGTGCGGCTTTTGTTTTCACAACTGGTCAGCACCGTGAAGTAGTGTGTGGGCCACGTACCTAAAAACACAATTGAAAAGATCTGATGCCTTTCTACTTCTGTTTCTAAAGATTACCAACGCCTTTATAAATATATTCAAGGACATGCCAAGCTAAAAACACAGTAAAAGAACAGTAACGTTCTTATTTAGATTAGATCAAATATAGTCAATACAAACATCTGTGTGTGAATGTACTGTGGAACATCTAGAATACTCAGCTTCTATTTAAAATATCGAGGCTTTCCTCCTGTGACATCCTATTGCTAAATCAGAGTCCATTTTGTTTCATATTACTTACTCTGTACTTTCATCAGGAGCATCAAAATGGCCATAATAATTATAATCAAATATTGGTCCAGCAATCACATTTATTCCATTTCTTTCCATGGCATATTTTATAAGAACACTGTGAACGTAATCCTATATCTCTAGAAACAAAAGAATGAGATGTTAAAAATGTCTACCTCTATTGCATGTAGAAATATTCTCTGTTATAAAGGGGAACATTTTAAATTGTTAACATCAAATTCTGCACACACATATGAACCCATGAATATTCACAGTATCTCTAAAAGAAGGACTTCCCACTTCATAAATGATGAAATTGATGGACAGAGAGTTTAAACATTTGCCCAAAGCCAAATGAATAGGAAGGGGTGAAGGCTGCATTTGAACCTAGTGCTCACAATTTTTAGCCACAAAAACTGTCCTGCATATTCACATGAACGGATGTGGAGGGATCCCCCAACACAATGGGATGGTGAATTGGCGGGGAGTGGGCATAGAAATGATGAACCATAGAGCAATGCAGATATTCTTTTTCATATTATGCCGATTCTATTATACTACCAATGTGTTTTAACAAGGGTTTTTTTCCAATGTGTTTTAAATAAATGTATATAATATATTAGCACTAAATTTCTTTTTCTCAGTAATTTTTGTGTACATCTGCACCTCACTTCACTTTTACCTGGATTTATGTGATCCTACAAATTTGTAGAGTCCCTATATAGGGATTATCTTAAGTACCCCTCCAAATAATTCTCTAACTTAGCAGAAATGATTATCCTCAATTTGCAGTTAAAATAACAAAAGACTCAAAAAGATTATGTGACTTGCCAAAGACTAGAGAGGTAGTAAAAATGCACATTAACAAATTTTTTAAAAGAAAAAACAATATAGAAAGTTGCAGATTGAGTTAAATCTCTAATTTGTGTTAGACTGGACTAGATGCTCTTAAACCTGGCAGCTCATTATAAGACCTGGAACGGTATCTAATCAATTGCTTCCTACCAGCCTGGAAGATAACTGATACCAACGTGATCCTGTCTGCTGCCTAAGGACAAACCAGGGTGAGGGTTAGGAATGTGCAAATGCTGACAGGAATAGTATCTGCCTCCTCCCTCATTCTCACCCTATATTGTGAAAATTAGGATGCTGAGATCACTGAGCTCATAATAAGTCCAAATACAGAAGTGCTAGACAGCATACTCGTATGTAAAATAGGTCAAGGAAAAATTCTATGACCATAATGGTGGGATGAGGTTACGTACACTTATGAGGAAAGATGGCTGCTAAAAATATGGTAAGTAAATAGACACATCAACCTTCACAGCCAGCCACTGTGGGTTCACCAGGAGATGAACTTTCTCAATTTTGACACTGTTAGCATAGTGCAGTTGTTTGGGCAAATCATGAGTCAAATAGGGTTTGAAATGTTGATCAGGTTTTCAGCACTGAAAAACCGGAAATTATTTCTTCATGAAACTTATAAAATGGCCAAAAGACTTCAAAACTTTTATCTTCTAAGAAAATTTAACTGCTTTTGAAAAGACAGGAGATTTGGGCTCAAGTAATAAAATAGGAATATTAAATCTGTTGTCAATGAGGTCACATTTCCTAATTGTATTGCATTTATTGTTACAACAACATTTAGGCTACAGTTAGAAATCTGATATAAATCATGATTTGGTTTTGATGCTTTAAGATTTTATTCTTGTGCATATATCAAAACACCATGAATCTCTCCTCTTTCTTTTTCCTTTAGCTATTATAGGACATTTTATTTTTTAAATATTTTTTATTGTAAAGTATAGCATATAAATTTCAAAGTGCATTTTAACAAGTAGTTTTAGAACAAATTTCAAAGTATGGTATAGGTTACAGTTCAACCATTTCAGGTGTTTCCTTCTAGCTGCTCTAAGACACTGGAGACTAAAAAGAAATATCAATATAATGATTTATTAGGTATGATCATTTGTTAAATTCTATCTTCTCTGATACAACTACTCCTTCTCCTTTGATCTTTCTCCCACTCTTTAGCGATATTTGGGCAATGGCCATTCAAATTTCTTCATGTTAAAAGTGGTGCCAACATTATGCAACTGGTTGATGCTCTTGGAGAGACTGGCCTGGGAACCATCTAGAGGTTCTAGGTTTCTGAGAAATAAACTTAGTGAGTGAAATTTTTATAGAGTCTCAGATACAGCCCTTGTATATTCTTTAAGGTCTTCAGGAGTACTATTGGTTGGGCTTGGGAAACCCATGGAAATTAGCAATATTTAGCTGAAGCTTGCATAAGACTAACCTCCAAAATAGCCTCTTGATTCTACTTGGAATCTCTTAGCCACTAATACCTTATTTTGTTAGCCCTTCTTTTCCCCCTTTTGGTCAGGTAGGCATTGTCAAACCCATGATGCCAGGTCAGGCTCATCCCTGGGAGCCATGTCCCACGTTGCTAGGGAGACTTACACCCCTGGATGTCATGTCCCACATAGTGGGGAGGGCAAAGATTTTCCTTGCAGAGTTGGACTTAGAGAGAGAGGCCACATCTGAGCAATAAAAGAGGTTCTCTGGAAGTAACTCTAGGGCATTATTACAGGTAGGCTTACCTTCTCCTTGACAGATATAAGTTTCACAAGATGAAGCCTCAAGACCAAGGGCTTGGTAAAGTTGGGGATCCCTAATGTTTGAGAGAGTATCAGAGATTTCCCTAGGTGGGAAAGTCTAATTGTTCCATATTTTTTCTCCAGTCCTTCAAGGAACTTTGCCAGTACTTTTTAATTATCTGCTCAACATGTTCTGGAATATATCTAGGTATTACATTAAACTATAAAGAACTGCAAGACTTCATTCCCAATTCCAGGCTTCATGTTTTTAGGTTGTTTAATTGAACTGGCCATACAGTTTAAGTAAGATTGTGCGCTTTAGAAAATTTAGGTTTTGTACAAAATAAACCCCTCTTCCTTTGGTCTCATACAGTAGCTAATGTTCTAAAATACAGACAATATCATTCTTTACCCTATATTCTGAGAGGATATTTGATTTTGATTTGTAGAATATGTTCTCAAATAAATTGAGAAAAAACTTTATGACTCACATTTGGCTATGCACCTGTGGTGGAAAAACTGGATACTAAAATGAGCAATCATTTAGCATAGAGCTTACCATGAGTCAGCTCCTAGTCTACAAGTTTTGCCCATGTGAACTTATTTTCACAACAATCTTGTGAAGTGAATACTATTATTAGCCCCATTTTACAGAGGAGGAAACTGAGGCGCAAATATATATTTTTTTAAATAACCTTCCAATATCACAGAATCAATAAATTTTAGAGCCTCAGTTTGAACATTGACAGGTCAGCCCCCTTGTTTTAGAGAAAAGAAAATGAGAATTCCAAAATTTCAAGCAATCTCACAGAATCCCAACCTCAGACAATGACAAAGTGACCAAGATAAAGTGAGACAAAACAAGTTCACCTAATAATTTTGTCTCAACACAGACAAACACAAGGTCACTAAGCCACCCACAAAATACCAAATATCTTTCCCTCTAGCTAAAATGAAATACAGCCACTGATTTGGTTTTGTTTTTTTTTTTTGTTTGTTTGTTTTTTTACTAATTACAGCTTTATCATCTCTCTATTCTGCCTTCCTATAGATAAGATTTATTGAGATATATCTTACTCTTGTCCTCATTTTTTTTTCATGGGCAGGCACAGGGGATCAAACCCAGGTCTTCAGCATGGCAGGCAAGAATTCTGAACCTGAGCCACTGTCACACTGCCTTTGCCCTCATTTTTGAAAGACAGGTTTGCCAGATAGAAAAGTCCTGGTTGGCATTTGTTTTCTTTTGGCACTTTAAATATCTCATTCTACTGCCTCCTTGTCTTCATGGTTTCTAATGAGAGAGTAACACTCTTATTGGGTCTCCCCATACATAGCATATTACTATTCCCTTGCAACTTTCAGAACTCTCTCCTTGGCTTTGGGCAGTTTGACTATAATGTGTCTGGGTGTCCCATTTGGGGTTTGTTGGGATTCTTGAATGCATATATTCATGTCTTTTGTTAAATTTGAGAATTTCTATCATTATTTCTTTAACTATTCATTCTGCCCCTTTCCCTTTCTTCTCTTTCTGGGACTCCAATAATGTGTATGTTGGTACATTTGATGGTGTCCCACAGGTCTCCTTTTTCATTATTGTTTCTTTCTGCTCCTCAGACTGAATCACTTTAGTTGTATTGTCTTTGAGTTGACTGATTCTTTCTTCTAGCTCTAATCTTCTGTTTAAACCCCATAGGGAATTTTTTATTTCAGTTTTTGTCATCTTCAACTCCAGTATTTCTGTTTGGTTCCTTTTTTAAATTACTAGCTCTTAATTGAGCTCTCATATTGTTCATTTATTATTTCCCAGATATCCTTTAGTTCTTTCTCACTCCCCTCCTTTTTAACAGGGAACAAATATAAGTAATAAATCTAGATTTAAAGTAGCAATAATAATTTTCAATATGAATTACACAGGAAAAGTATACAACATAATAGCAGATATTGGCAAACATTTTTTAAAAATCAGCTAAACAAAAACCCCTTCCCAATTAATTCAATTTACCCAATGAAAACCTACTTTTGCTTAATTTTCAAATAAAGTCAACACTTTAGAAACCTAGTAAAATCTCCAGATTTATGAAACTTCATAGTTTCCATCTAAGAAAATTTTTAATAGTGACTACTATAATTACATAATTATGGTGTACTTTTAAACTGTCTAAAATACTGGTCTCACTATATATTCATGTAACAAATGAGAGAATAAGAAACATTTTTTGCCTCATGACATTTTGGAGGAGCAAGGTGAGTAAATAATAAACACACAGGTAAGATAAGATGAAATGAATTACTTTTCTATTTCCTAGATTTCTCATTTATTTTAAACTTCAATATCTCATAAATATTAATGTCTGTATCATTATTCTCTAATGCTCAATTCATTTAAGAAAATAAGAGAAGCTATGAAGTTAAACAGAACACAATTTAAAAGAAATATTGAAAATGGGAGAGCAAAGACAGTTATAGAATGAAGCAGAAAAAAGTATTGCACATTATTTTTGTCAGTTTTTCTGTCTTGGTGATGGTGGTGACTCTTTCCTGGCCATAACATTTTGGAACCTCACAGTTGACATTTCATGTATTGGTTATGTCTCTCCAATGTTAATTTAATAGAGGCTCACAGACCAGCACTACTGGGACTATTGTCCTACCACAAGAAATCTTTTCCTTGGAATAATGAGCTGCTATGTGAAATGGTTGCCCATTCTTTGGGCTCTACAGCACTAGGCCCAGTCCATATCTGTGGTCACACATAATGGGTTTCCAAAATCTGTGGTATCTGTGGTGGGTTGAATTATGGACCCCCAGACTGGACATGCCCTTGGTCTACATTTCCGTGGGTGTGTATCCATTGTAAGTAGGATCTCCTAAAGATGTTATTTTTAAGTTAAGATGTAACCCACCTGAAAGGGGTTGGGTCTTAATTCCAATTACTGGAGAATTTATAAAGTGAAAGAAACAGAAGAGTGTGAAAACATGGGAGGAACCAGAAGCAAAAAGTCAGCAGAATCTGGTATAGAAAGGAGAGGACATGGCCTTGTGTCTGGAAAGCCGAGGAACCCAAGGATTGCCAGTCAGCCAGAAAGCTACCAACCCCTAAAGAAAGCAAGTCTTCTAACTTCTAAACCATGAGGCAATAAATTCCTATTGTTAAGCAAAAACCAGTTTGTGATATTTATTAAAGTAGCCTAGCAAAAAGAAGACAATATCCAAACTCCTTGCAGTACAAGATGTCAACTACTTGGAGTTTGAGGTGATAGCACAAAAGGAAAATTAGATGTGGAGTTAGAGAACCTACACATTGAAATCTAAACTACCATTTACATATTCAGTAAGCATGAATACACTGCATGTACACCCTTCATCAGTAGGGGATGGGATTGTTGATCATGTTTACCCTCAAGATCAGAGCATTAGAAGGTATAAGAGGAAAAAGGAGTGAAAAAGGCTCTAAAGGATTTCAGCTTCGATGGCCATTCATGCTTCAAATGTACCCAGTGTTTCCTAAATTTTAATTGTTTACATTCCATTTTCAGTTTTCACTGTAATTGTAAATTATATACTGAAATAAATCTAGCTTCATCCCAGTAAATTAAAAACTCACATATTCCGCATAATGATATATCTATATTTGTGAGCATGCTTTAAACATATAACACCTCAAATTACTACACAATTTTTCACATCTCCAGATGTATGTTTACTTCAATAAAAAAATTCAAAAAATTACTATTCAAGATCATCTCAGTCATCTCTAGCAGTAGTGAACCTCATTTTGCAAAGCATTGCTTTAAGCTTCAGAATTTTCTCTACTCATTTATTTACAAATTGGGTTGTGAGAGCCAAACAAACCCATTTGCAATCATACTTAGGGGTTAAAGAGATGATTTTTCAAAAAGCTCTGTAAGAGTCCATGACTTATCATTTTCGGACTCAAGTCACACCCAAAATATTTGTGAAAAGCAAAGCTGCCTAAAAAGCCCTTGGTAAAGTCCTTTTGAATGGGACATCAGGCAGCTCAGCAAATCAGTTACCCCAAACTAACTTCTTGAACAGGCTTCAATCCTAAAGTGAAAACAATTACGATAAAACCAACTGATAATTCCCATAGAATATTGCAGACGGAGGGTTTAAAAACTCAATCACAAGTGGTTTGGATTCAGAAATATAGAACCTAAAATTCTGAAACCCAGATTAAAGTCCTCATGTTATGTTAAAGTATTGAGGAGACATAGATTTGCACTGAGGTGCCTAACAATTTCTTCAGAATTAACTGTTTCAAAAGAAAGAAAAAAATTAGTTACATTATATTTGGTACTTAAGCTAAAAATATGAGGAACTCAGGTAGGTTTGACACATATATATATATATTAAATACTATGATTTGGTAAAATTAAATACAAGATTTACTTTATGATTTGTAAATGAAGTACAATATTTTTCAACCTAACAATATTAGATAATATCATAGATGGTAGATTGTACTTAAACATGGAAATTTTTTTTACTCATCTGTCCATACCCTGGATAAGGGAGTGTCATTTTAAAACAATAGGGAAATGCGTTAGGGAATCATTTTAGAATTTCTTAGAAATTTCTGGGGACGTCCTAACCCGTAAGGAAACAGAAGCTTTGCAGACGCGCTGACCCAGGTTGCCTGGTCTTCTTTTTCTCCTCACGCCCACGCCTGCTTCCTGCCCAGCCCTTAGAGGTCAATTTGAATGACTTCCTGGAGATGACATTCTGCCCACATTACGAGACAAGGCCCACGTCTGCTTAGTGTAGGTCTGAATGATCCAAACCTAGAAGCATGCTTGGCATTTAGTAGGCAAGCAGAATTGAGTGAATGAGTATTTTAAAGCTATGTGAAAGAATCTGTGTGAAGTGACAGAGGACATGGAATCAGCTTCACCAAATTCAAGAATGAACCTCAAGTAGAGAAGTTTGGGGATATGGACTTTATAGAAAAAAGTCCAAACCCACATCTGTTTACACAAAAAACCCCACATATCCGGCAAAACGAGGCAATAGAGTAAATTGCATCCAATCTATACGAATGCATCACCACCTGAGAAGCACGGAAAAGCACGTTTCTGCCCTAAGATTGAGTAACAAACCTACCATACCCTACTTAACTCCATTTTTACAGAAATTAAAGTAGATGATGGGTATTCAATACAAATGTTCGAATTAAACTAGAAATATATATCTCTCTCTTCATCACAGCCTATCACAGAATTTAGCCTTCGCTTATTGAAGGGCTTCTGGATCTGAAAGGACAGATTTTACAATATTACTATTAAATTTTATGCGTTCTGACTTGATATGCTGTAAAAAAAATCCTACCATGGTCATTCAAAAGGATTATGCTGGCGCAATTGTGTAAGTTCCACTGCTTGAGACCTTCCATCAGCATGCCAAAAGCATGATCTACTAACTTTAAGGCTTGAACAACCGAAGAAAAAATTTGAAGTTGACACAGTTTTCATGAACTAAGTTTTAATTAACCAAGTCAATATCTAATTAAGTGAAAATGAAACCCTCTCCCTTCTTTCAAATCACCAGTTTAGAACAGGGCTCTATTGTCCTATTTCTTATGCACATGTTATATAGGAACAGGTCACCATCTTTACCAAATACCAATTCCCTAAATTCTTATAAACAAAAATCAACTGTTTCCTATAATGGAACAACAGGAACCAATAAATGTCTGAGTGAAAAAAATATCTTCAACCTTATCAAATACTATTCAACTACATGATAATGCCCATGTTAGGGCATTATCCACCAGCACTTCTAGGGAGCCTAAACCTGGACACACTTTGTGCAAGATCACAGGACAGTGTGGTACCAGAGAGTTAATAAACGTGTCTGACCTGTAACCTAATAATTATACCTCTGGGCATTTTCCTAAGTACTAAAGAGTGCAAACCTAGAATTACATATAAAGATAGCATCACATTGTTTACTTATAAACTAAGTAAAAAGGAAAAATAAGTTAAAACCCATACTTAAGAAGGCATGCTTTATAGCCGTTAGAATTTTTAAAAGAACAATGAAGTAAGAAAATGTTCACAATAAAATGCTAAGCATAAAAAAGTGAAAATCAAACTGTATATACACCAAAATATTGTATAATTCTGATTTTGTTTTTAAATATATTTAACACACATGCACAGAAAACTAATTGCAAGGATATCAAAAAGACCTGTAACTTCTAAAAGTATACATTAAAAGCAGTTGTCCTTCAGCAAGTGTCCTTGGATCCCAGAGTTTGTCACGGGCTACCATACCATCATCAAGATGGCAATTTAAGCCTGCAAGTGATTTCCCTTGTCTTCCAAATTTCTAGTGAAATGACCAAACAAATATATAAAACAGAGGGCAAAAAAAGCAGTTGTCTTAGGATAGCAGAATTATAGATCATTTTTTATGTTTTTTCATACACTGCAAATTTTCCTACATTTTTACTATCGATGTAGCATACTGAACTGTCAAGGTTTAAGTGAATATCACTGATGTAATGTTTCAATAATAGTGATGGACTGGGGAAAATGTTACATCTCCCACAGTATTATCCTGATTGCCAATTTTTTTCTTTGAGAAATATTTTTACATGTCAGAAACCGTTGAAACTGGAATGCACTATCTCATAAAATCCTCACAGCAAACTTCAAGGTTGAGGTTACTAGGACTTCCAGTTATAAAGGCCAGTTAAAAGGTCAAAGAACTGTGTGAGAAGGCAGCTGCATATATGCCAATGGCTTGGCTAGAATAAGATCATATTAACATACTAAATTGGCATGTACAGTTTCTACTCTAGAATTTTCATTATGTGAGATGACAATGACACATGGAAGCATTCAATAAATCTTTAGAGCTGAGTGGCTAATAGGGAAGATATCCTTGTTAGATTTTTGGCTATTTTGATCTCCTCTTATATATATCAAATACATTTGTACTCAGGGAAAATTATAGAATCCATTTTATTTTGTGAGCTAAGGTTAGAAATACCTAATTTTACATTTGCTTTAAAAAAAAAAAAAAACTTACATCAGCACCAACTGGTCCACTTTCATGTCCTGCAGAGTCAGGCTGTCCTGCATACATGGCATAAAAGGTGGGTCTGATGGTAAAATTGAAACAGAGGAAGATATTATCAACTTACAATAAACCTGTGGATTGGATCAGCGACTTCTGTGGACTTAGAACTTGCTGGCATTTGCCTGGGCTTCTTTCTGCCTCTACTTCATCCAGGCCAGGAAGTTCCACTCACCTCCAGGAGGAAGAGGTCTCCTAAGTGAGACCTTTCTAGATGTACTCTCTGCTTATGAAAGTCTACCTCGTCCTTGCTGTTAAGATCTCAGGGTTTGCCTAGCCCTTCATACTTCCTGGTTTCTGACTTCTTGCTAACTTTTTGTTCTTCCCTCTAGAATTCATATTCAGGAAGCTTTTTATTTCATTGTCTGGCTTCTGAGGTATCTTTTTCCTGGTCCTTCCTTTCAGGATGCTCTGGCTGCAGCCTGTCCCTTGGTTTTTACTGAGCTCTGGCCCTGTGGCTGCTGGAGTCAGAGCTCATAACCGAGTTCCAGACCCACTCTCAGTTCTGCCCTGATCCATGCCTGGTTCTCTAACATTTGCTCTGCTCCCCAACGTTGGCTTCATCTCTATGGTTGAGTGCTATCAACCTTGTCCTCAACAGCAAAAGTCCAACTGCTCTCAGGAACCATTCTTGAAAAGTGCTCTTTAAAAAGGAATTCTATTCCCACACTATAGTGAATATATCGTAATAAAATTGCATTTTTAAAAAAGTACAAAAAAAGAGAGAATTTTTTCAACAAATGCTCATTTCATGTAATGAAATAATTTCATTTTATACCCACATATATCCCACTCTGCTAACACATCTCTGACTCTAGATATTACCTTTCCACTTTGGGCAGGCCCAGCCATTTAAGCAATGTAGAGATCCTTGCTTCATCTGGGATAGTCTTGGAATGAAGGGCAAAATTAATTTTTAAAACGAACCCAAATCTAGAGGCAGGACAAGATGGTGGTGCAGTGAGGAGTGGAATTTAGTTTGTTCTCTAGAGCAGCCCATTAATAGCTAAGAACTGTATGGAACAACTGTTTGGGGCACTTCAGTGACTGGAAACACATTGTATACCAGGCAGGAACAGTGGAATGGCCAAGATCCTACTCAGCCATGGTAGCTGGCATCCCTCCCCCAAGGGCAGGCCAGCCACCACACTTAGTGCTGCAAACAGCCACTCTACCCTCACACCCGGGTGTGCCACTCTTGCTCAGCCAGCCACTGCAGTCGGGGAGAGGCAGGATTGAGGGGAAGAGCTGGCTCAAGAGCACTTTCTGTTGGGAAGCCCCACGTAGACTTGCAACTCCTCCATGAGATCAGGGCATTGGCTTGGGAAGCAATTACCAACAAACCAACTGCAAAGGGGGACAGTGAACGTAAACGAAAGTAAATACAAAACCTTAGACGAGTCAAGGAAATCAACTTACAATATAACATCATCAAGATAAACATATGCCTTGAACACAACAGAAAATCACAAAGCAGATGAAGATTCAGGAAGATATGGAATATGTCAACAAGAGACCTAACCTACAAGAAAGTCTAAAGGGAGTTCTATCTGCCATAAAAGAAAAAAAAGAAAAAGACAGGAGAGGGAGGTCTGAAGGACGGCACAGAATTGAAGATCAGTAAGTATAAAAAGAGAGATAGGGAAAAAGAATGTATAGATCTGACAAATAAAAGCTAAAAGGATAAGATAGTAGATTCAAGAACTGCCTTTACAGTAATAACTTTGAATGTTAATGGACTAAATTCACCCATTAAAAGATACCAGTTGGCAGAATGGATTTAAAAATATGATCCATCTATCTGTTGCTAACAAAAGATTCATCTTAAAACCAGGATATACTTTGGATGGACTATATGCCTGTGAAGATATCTCAGTGAAAATATCTTTTAAATGCATGAGGAAAAAAGAATCAAGGATATTAATTTTAGTGCATGAAACTTTTGTAGAAGATTATATCCTGATTTTAGGATGAGATTCATATAGTAAGATTACTTTCCAGAAACATACAACCTCCTAGGTTCCTAGGCCAGATAAGTCCTGAAACACAGAGGGATCAGCCTATCCAAGAACATCAGCTAGCTCCATCCCTCTATCCCATATTATCAACACCCTTTTCCAACATAAAAAAGTTAGACTGTGCTTAGCCCAAATACCCCTAAAGATTGGGAGAAGGATCAAAGAAGAAGGAGGTTTGGTGCAAAACCGTGTCAAGGTTTTAAAGGAGTCTTTCTAGCTGATGAGTTGAGAATACATTATGGGGAAGAATAGCATCAGGGAGACCATTCAAGAGGTGGTTGCAGTAATATAGGCAGGAGATGATGACAGCTCAAGCCAGAGTGGTAACACTGAAGGCAATTACAAGCTCTCATATAGTACACATATTTTTATTGAGCCCAAAGCATTTACTGACAGACTCAGTGAGGGACATCATAGAGAGGAATTAATGATGACCTCAGGATTTGGGGCCCAAACAAATAAAGGAATAGAATTATCGTCAAGATTAAGACACAAGCAAAAAATTCTTATCATTCCCTCTAAGGTTGGGCCATGGCTGCAATGGTCTCACTTACCCATTGGACATCCTACAAATGGAAGTAAAGGAGCCATTGATAGCTACATCTGACCCCAGTCAGAAGAAGATCAGCTTCCAAACATTGGTCCATTGCTCTCAGCCAGATCTGTAAGAAAGCAAAAGTATTTACACTAAGTGAAGGTCAATAGAATTATGGATTTGGGTTAAAATGGTGCAACTTATAGGAAGCTAAACAATATTAAATATTGTAAAATGTATTTAATTATTTAAATCATTTAACATTTATCTTTGCAGCAGTTCAAAATATAATTATCTAGGAATCACTCTGGAAAATAAAAAATTCAGGAAGGTAGTAGAAACAATCATCTTTTTCAAATTGGATCATCTTTCCCTTGTAAACAATTGCAAAAGAAGGAAGAAAAATTAGTAAATACTTCCGAGTTACTTCCAGATTGATACATTCATAACAAAAAAAAAATTTCAGTATAATGCCATTTGAGTGAATGATCATAAGTTTTAAGATTTGAACTATAATTAATATTTATAAATAGTGGTGAAACACCTTTCCAAACTCATCCCTTAGAAATGAGATAGATAATATAAAATTCCCAGTGGAGAAAAAGGATTTCCACTGTCACAATGGGAAGTGGAGGTTATACCAGATGCTATGTGGAGAATGATATATACTGGCTGCCCTTTCTACCAGGCTGGATCAGAACTTTCCTTTGAAAAGAGTGAGAAATTCCTGTTGAGGTTCACGTCATATATATAATTGCCAATAATGCCATGTGACTCTGGATACAAACCCTAAAATGATAATTTTCAATAAAGATATAAGATTCTATATTGGCAAAATAAAAATTCAAATTACCCTAAGATCTAAAATTCATACATAGAAGGTTTTCATAAGCTGTTCAATGTGAAACCCCCGGATTGGAACCCAAATAATACCAATATGTGTGTGTGTGCGTGTGCACATTTTACATGTATATGTGTGTGTGTGTGTATATATATATAAGTATTAGTGTATGTGTGTATGCACACACATGCACAAACATTCCCCAAAATAAGTAGATACTATAAGCAGCCTGGTATTGCAACTGGATCAACTACAAATGACTAAGTAAATATCGTAAATATTTCCTCTTCAGATGGAGTCCTTATCTGAGATAAACAAGTTTCCCTTACTTTAGGGTTTTATTCTACTTTCACCATGGTCCACGGTAGCAAATTAATGATATGTGGCATGACAATATGTGTTCATGGTATTAAAGTATCTCTGCATACTTAAACTTTAAATTTCCATAGTTACCTGGCAAGAATTTACCTAGTAGAAGCTTTTATGTCTCAAACATCCTGTCCACATAGGATTAAAGTATGCTACCAACACTTCAGAAAGGAGTCTGACAAATCAGTACACATAAATACATAGGATCTGTCATTCCTTCAATCCGACCACATATATTCAGTCATTCTACATATTTTCATCAAGTGTCTACTACATCCCATGTGGCTATAACGACTTTTAGATAGATTTTAGTGTCATTATTCTAGAACATTTATGAGTGTGCATTCACATACATACATATACATATATACATAAAGTAACAATACTTCCATATAATCTTATTTATATATGCATGTTTATATATACACATGTATATATGTAAGTGTGAACACTAATTAAAGATTAAAATTTAAATAAGTTATACTTATTTTCCACAAAAATAATAGTAAAGTACAAAGCAGTAAAGAGACAACACTCTTTGAAGATTAAGGCAGAGGCAGAGGACTCTTTAGGATGTGTTCTAAATCTGTGAATCCTAAACAACTTAATTTTCCTTTGAGTTCATTTTAATCATTGCATTTATAAAAAAACAGGGTGATGAAGACTGACTAGTGTCCTGGTATTCTCATGCATTGAGAAGAATTCACTAGTTTGGTTTCTTATCTAAAGAGATGGAGTCCATTTATGACACCGAAGCCTTCATCAGGTTAAATATAATGAAATGACTAAGAAGGAAAGAAGTTTCCCACAGCAAAGTAGTTGGCCTGGCCTGGAGCCTACCAGATCAATGAGGCTGTTCAAAGGCTAGATGAGAATGGCATTTGTCACATGAAAGAGGCTGAGACACACTGAGTTAACACCTCCTGGCACTGGACTGGCTGCCTGGTGAGACTCTCCTGCCCAGCATGAATCAAGCACAGACCCTGACAACCTGGGCTGGGAAGTGGGGTCTGGAGCCAGACCAGGTCATGCCTGGGCATGGCAGTCATGGTCAGTGGCCTGCCAGGGGCCTATGGATCTTGCTACTGCACAAAACACTTACCGTGACGACAGTATAATGATTTGGGAAGGTTTTGGTTGGGTAGACAGCTCTCATGTATTTTGAATGAATTCCACATATTTCTGCAAAAAAGTACAGTGAGAAATTAGGAAGTTTTCTTCCTCAGAAGTTTTTTAAATAACAAAAAAGTAAGAACATGAATGCATCCCAGAGATTTAGAAAATGAATTAATGGTGGACTGAAGATGGAAAGAGGTTGGAATTCTGACCACTAAAGTTCTTCCCTTCCAAGGAATTTGTTTTTAGGAGAAGTGTGCTAAATCAGTGATCTGAAAAATGTGTTCATATAGGGCCAAACAGGAAATATTTTAGGCTTTACAGACCTTATATTGCAATTGCTCAACTCTGTCACTGTAGCTCAAAGCAGGCAGTGGCTGTGTTCTGATAAAAATTCTTAGCACATGGCAGGCTGAACAATAGCAGGCAGAGGCTGGGTCAGATTGGACATTGGCAAGGTTGCCAACCCTGAGTTAAACGTTATATTTTACAGTTTCATTTGTTTTTGTTATTCTCCTCCTCCAACCCTGGTCGTTACGATAAAAATCTCCTTATCCATTTGCATCTCACCCTAAAGTATCCAATACAACAAAAGGGAACCAACTGTTTACACAACTCCAAGAGATTTCATTTGTGTAAGTCCATCAGCCCATGTCATGGAGTAATGTTTACAAAACCACTAACTTTACAGCTTATTATTCCCAGCACAGTTTCCACTTGAACAGTGAGGTTTCCTGTGATCATTTTTCCACAAAGCATGGCATTAATTTTGCTTCCATTGCTTCCCTGCTTAAGGAGGACAGAACCACTGGAGTACATTCTTTCTCTGCAATGGGGACGGATAAGAAATTTTCCATACGGAAATCTTGTCACCTCTAATTCTTAAAGAAAGTTTCACTATCATAGATTATATTTAGGCTAAAACAAAAGCTGAAACTGACTGTTGTGCAGAAAGTAACAAGCTGGTGCAGCTGGGAAGTATGGGTGTTTTTTCCCACAGGCATGGGGATTGGAGATGGTTTCTATCCCATCCTCTCACTTGGTGTTTCCAATGAGATCCAGGAACATATTCAGAATCTTCTAGGGCCTCATGTCAAGGCTACTAAATAGGATTCTCTAATAGGGTGAGAGGTGAGGGAGGCAGACCTCCAAAATCCACCCTGTTAACAAACACCCCAGGTGAACCTGTTCCACTTGACTGTGAAAACCGCTCCAAGATGTGATTTTTAATTTCGCAATGAAATAACACTTTTCTTAGTCAACACTACCAACAAATAAACCTTGTCCCCAATCAGGCAGAGACACATTTAATATTGTTGAGAAAACCCATGACAAAAATAAAATGAGATCTAACCCACTTTTGTAACTAAAAGAATTTAAGTGAGGGAAAACAGTCATACAATGAGCAGATACATAAAGCCAGATTCTGTTTTTATTTCCTTGAAATATGGATGGCAAACTCAAATCCTTAAGTGCCTAAAGCCACAGGGTGTAAAAGTATAAACTAAGCTGCCTCTGTAGTGAAAACATGACACCTCCCTCTTTACAGTGCCTACACAGGCCACACCTGCCACAAAGGGAATTACCTGCAAACTCCATCAACCATTTTGGGGCACCTGGCTCTGAACAAGACCTACCATATGCATATTTCACTTTTTAAAAAAAGTTTCTTTTTTTAAATAAAAGGACAGGACCCCCACCACCACCAAAAAAAATCTGAAAATACAAATGGAATAAGCATATATACATTACAATTCTAAACTTTAAGAAAGGCTGGAGGGACTAAATGAATAAGTAGGTGAAGCAGTGAAATGCACAGATCAAAAGTACACTAAAATGCTTAGGAACTTCCTATAAGGAATGGCATAATGAAATATTAAGGTATTCCTACCCACTGAAAACATGGCCAACTGCTCAGCAATGTTTGAGCCTATGGCTCAGAACAGATGTTTTTCATTTTGTGAAGAGTTTAGTAGAAGTCCCTTCTTGGAAGCCTCATCATACAATTAGCTTGCTTGAGTTTCTGAACTCAAGGAAATCAAGAATATTTAGTAGTAAAAGGACTCTTCCCAGTGGTTTCCAGCAAACATCCAGACCCCTCATCCTTGGCACATAGAGAAGAAAGAATGCAAAGAGCAATTGCATCTGCTGTGGGGAATATTTTAATACTCTTTCAACGACAGTAAAATGTATCACACCTACACTATGATTCAATAAT
Organism: Myrmecophaga tridactyla; assembly: GCA_004026745.1. Taxonomy (NCBI): domain Eukaryota; kingdom Metazoa; phylum Chordata; class Mammalia; order Pilosa; family Myrmecophagidae; genus Myrmecophaga; species Myrmecophaga tridactyla. The sequence continues at coordinate 29,097 of PVIY010021336.1, forward strand.
ATGAGGGGATAAGGACTATGGGAGGATTAGGGTTTTCTTTTTTCCTTTTCTGGAGTAATGGAAATGTTCTAAATTTGATTATGGGGCAGTATACACAATCATGTGATGACACTATGAACCAGAGATTGTATACCTAGATGGTTTCTATGCTGTTGATTGTATCTCAATAAAGTTTGCATTAAAAAAGTCCAACTTTTCAATAATGCAATTGTGCTAACTCTAACCTTTGAAGCTCCACCCATCTGCCTGTCTGGATCTGTGCTTTCTACCTGCCCTTTCTAGTCTGGTTTGATACCCAGCTCCCCACCTAACTCTCCCAGAAGCCTGACTTCCAATCCAGGCCCACGCACCTGTCTCACCTGAAAATTTCCTGATGGTGGGCCTGGTCCTTCCTTGCCTGCCATCACCCACACAGAGGGAAGACAATGTCTTCTCTTCCCACTACAGCCACCGTCTGACAGCCTCATCCTGGTGTGCTTCGTGGTCACCAACATGACTTAGTGCCTGTGGTGTCAGTTCATGCTCAGTGTCACAGCCACTGTAGCCCACCCCAGACAGCTTCATGGAAACTGAAGATGGGAGGCTACACTTCCTTAGCAGGGGTGCCTGCTGGCCCACACCTCACCTCAAGGCTTCCTTTCTCGGTGAGGTCCGGTAGGCCCAATCCTAACTATCAAGTCTGCTCTTACATGGTCCACTAGGAACAAGCAGCCCTGCTTGCCTTGGTAGAATTAACTGGTGATATCCTTACCCATTTGAGGACTGAGGTGATGTCTGGATGACTGAAAAGGATTTTAAATTTTGGAAAGTGGAAAGCTCTCAATGGCTCAATATTTCATGGTCTCATTTCCAACTCTCAATTGGATGGACAAATCAAAAAATCCCATTTCAAAGGGGGTTCTGCTTAGCCGGATGAATTGAATTCCCTTTCAGACATAGGATTTGATATCCAGATTATTAAATGAAATGCAGATTAGAAAACAGAAATTGAGGTGTCCATTAACTTCCCAGACCAAAGTAACTCAGCATAAGTGACAGGTTCTGGATTTAGATCCAGTTGTGTCTAGACCCCCAAATAGCTAATAGATTTCTTAAACATCTGCCTCAGGGAGTGAGGGAAAAGCTGAAAAGATGGGGTTCCTTACATTATCTTTCATTCTAGAATCTTGGAATTTTAGACCAGGAATTGAAAATAGAAATCATTAGGTGCAGTCATCTAATTTTACCAATGAGGAAACTGAGGCTCAGAAAATTTGATTGACCATCTGATGGTCAAAACACTGTATTATAATAATTCGGCAACACAAAATAAAACAAACAGGAAATCATTAAAAGTCTCAATTTTACTTCGGAGATAGAAGACAGTCTGGGAGAAGGGGGAAGAAAGAGGAATTGTAGGGCAGTGAGGAGCCAACCTCTGGTTCTAACCATACTCGGCCACTTCTGTACCAGAAATAGACCCTCAATCCTTCACCTGTTGCAGCTTCTGTATGTACTGGACTCTCCAGTCTACCCAGACTCCCTCAGGACTCTGTCCTCTGCTCAAAGTCCAGAACCAGGTTTGAGCCAGCTTGCCACAGGGCAAAAGTTATATCCAAATTCAAAATAAATCATGATAAACAAAGAGACGAATGTCCCAGCAAAAACAAGGACCAACAAGTATGGAAATACACTTACCACTGAAAATAGATACCTTCATAATAGCACCAGGATGCTGAGAGGACATACACTAAGACACACCACTAAAGTTGGAGGTCAGAAAGGTGCATCATATAGAGATTGATAATGAGGTACCCTTTCATCAACTGCATGCCTCTAGAAAGAGAAGATTTACTAAGTTTATTCATATTTGGCATTAAAGTGGTCCATGCTTGCAAATATTCAGCTTTAAAGCCATCAAGAAAACTGGTGGTAGCTCAAACCTGAAAA